>JARYGA010007404.1:0-25000 GCA_030545235.1 Helianthus tuberosus | reverse complement strand
GTCAATGCTGAGCATAACAAAAGATCGTGAAGAATGGGTCGACAAGTTAGCTGACGCTTTACCGCAAAAAGAATGGGGTACTTACTTGATGATTCTGAAGAACACTGGGGTATATGATGGGTTAACAATTTCTCAATTCATCGAGAAAATTGAAGGTCAAGATCTGGAACAGCAAAAGATTGCAAGGATGAACAATCCAAGTAGTCAACAAGACGTGAAAATGTATTACAAAGGCAGTGTTCCAGAAGTTGAAAGAACCCCGAAAATACAAACTGCGTTTAGTGCTGGAGATTCATCTAAAAAAGTTGATCAAAGTTTAAACAAAAGCAGTGGATTCTCTTCATATCCTAGTGTTAATCCAAAAGATACAACATCAAGCTTTCAGCATCAAAATTCTAAAAATGGAAATGGTTGTGTGATACAATGCAACATTGCTTTGAATCTTCCTGATGGTCAAAGTTTCTCTGAAAAAGTTGCTAAAGATCACATGGCATTACTTGGTTCCGTACTACTATCATATGAAGGCTTGGTTGCAGGGAGGATCGGAAATCCTATGCTAACAAAGGAGGATTACGATCAGATAGACGCTGAAGAAATAGAGCTCATGGATATTAAATGGTGTCTAGCTAGTGTTCTTAGAAGAGCCGAAAAGTTCAAACTGATTACCGGAAGAAATGACTTTCTTGATGCACATGTTTCAACTTTGGGTTTTGATAAATCTAAAGTTACTTGTTTTCGATGCAGGGAAAAATGTCATTTCAAGAGGGAATGCAAGAATAGAGTGTCAAATGATCTAAAGAATCCGTTCGGAAAAGATGATTACTACCGAAGGGCCATATATCAACAAGTTGGTCAACAACAACAACAAGAACCGCAAGTGGCTCATGGTAGAAAAGTGATAGAGGATTCTTTAAAGAGAGCTTGTTTGGGAAATCAAGAAAGTTTTAGCTGGGAAAAATTTATTTCATCTGACAACAAAGCATGCTTAATCAATCAAGATGATGAAAGGCTACCTGAAGGTTTTAGTTGGGATATGTTTGCAGATGAGAATGGAAATTTTAAAGCTTTCATTGCCAAGATTGTGAAAGAACCAGACATGTTCACCGAGTGGATGAAATCTATTGGTGTTAGTGTGAAGAATTAAAATGAAAAATCTGTTTCATCAGAAGAAAGCTCACAGAGTTCAGATGAAAGTTTTCAAAGTGATGAAAGTTCAGAAAAAGAAATTGTTTTTGATCAAACACCATCTGATTCTGGTTCTTCGGATGATAGTTCTGATAAATCAGCAAAGTTTGATCAATCACCAACAGATGATAGTAGTGATGATGAAGAAGAAAAACATATTAATATTGCAAAATCTCATCTTTCTCGTGAAAGTTTTCATTTTTATTTTGCAGATCGCCTGGAGAAGCTGAAGGAGAGACGTGCAGCAAAAGATCAAAATCAAATGAAGACTGAAAGTGTTGCTGAGAAGATTATTGAAGCAGAAAAGGTGACTGAAGCTGAGAAAGTTGTCGAAGTTGAAAAGATCATAGAAGTTGAAAATATTGTGGAAGTCATCAAACCATGCCAAAAGTGTTTGGAGACTTGTAAAGAATGTGCAACAAAGGATGAAAAGTAGGCTGAGCTTGAGAAAATGAAGGAACAATTGCTGTTCAATCTCAATTACGTGAAGGAGTCGTATGGCGTTTTAAACAGAACAGTAACTGGTCTTCAAAAGACAAACTCTGAGAGAGAAAATGCTTTGACAATGATGAATGCAACGATGATGACAAAACAGAAAGCTATTAATTTCTACATCGAAGAAAGTGCAAACTGGAAGCAAGAGTTGGAAACCGAGAAAATTGAAAATGAGAGGATCAGACGATTATTACAGAGTTATTCTACTTCTGATTATCTTATTGATCGAATTTATCCAACTGTTGCAGGTTTTGAAGCATTCAAAGACGACAAGCCTAAGAAGAAGGGTACTGGTAAGAAACCGAGTGTTAGCTATAACAAGTGTCCGCCTCCGATCTGCGAAGGTTATTCTCCCAGAAAACCAAATGAGGAGCAAGTTCAAAAGGCAGTCAATATAAAACTGAAGTCTGATATAACTGATGAATTACCAGAAAACATTGACGTCACTTTCACATCGTCTGACACTGATCATGAGTCTGAGTTAATTAAAAAGGTGGTCGATCAGGTGTTGGATACTGATGAGGAGTCTGGGTCAAAGTCTGAGTCTGGAGGGTCAAGTTCGTCAGTCAACAGTTCAAAATCGTCGGTTAAAAGGGCTTACAGTAAAGAGTTTTTGTTATCAAAATCAAATTTGGATGATGAAACATTCAAAGTAGCATATACTTTGAATGATTCTGACAAATTATATTCTGACAAAGAGTTTCCAATAAGAAGTGTTAGATTTGAAATGATCAAAAAGGTTTTCAAAATGACAGAAATTAAGATTTCTGAAATAAAAGATATAAATCTTACTGGAAAACCTAAAAAATACACTTCAAGAGTACAACAACGATTAAACAAGAAAACGGGTTACAATTCTGGTTCTGGTTTTCAAAAGAAACCAAACCATAATGGTAGCTACAAAAAGAAAGGTTTAGGTTTTATTCCACCAGAAAATTATAAAAATGAGAAAAATTCTAAAACAAAAACAGATTTTGTTTCAGGTGGAAGTGCTGAGGAAGAACAGAAGAAACAGTTCTGGAAACAATCAAACCAGGAGTTTCTTGCTGAAAAGAAGAGAAAAGGAACTGGAGTGTTTCATCCAAAAGAGACTCGAACCTGTTTCAAATGCAATGAAGCTGGTCACATTGCATGGAACTGTCCGAAAAGTGTTAAGACTAAACAGGGAGTTTCTGAAAAACTGAAAGAAATAGTTGTTGATGTTGAACCACCAACCGAAAAATTCAGAATTTTTGAAAACTCAACTTATGAGGTTGGTGAATGTTGTAAAAAGAATTTTTACAAAAAGAAAGCCAAGAACAACCAACTGTGGGTTGTTAAGAAGTCTGAAGAGAAAGTCGGCAATGATTCTGGTTCCACAAAGCCAGAAGAGCCACAAGGTGAGGTAAAAGAGGTAAATTATGTATCTTCAGTGAATGATGATGAATTTCCATCACTGAAGTTTGAGAAGATTAAACAGAAAGTTGGTAAGGTTGAAATCTCAAATCAATTCTTTTCTGATAAGAAAGAATTTGATGTTGAAAAAGTTTTCAATGGAAATGTTAAGAAAGTTTTTGGGAAAATGCTTGATGGGAAAGTAAAAGGGGTTAAAGATTTTTACGCAACAAAGAAAGCAACTTTTAACCCAACTGAACAAGAGCTAAAGGAGCTAAAAACACCCAAGGTTGGTCAGACTTGGGTGGAAATTCTTTTCCCTTGAACATCTGACTTTGCCGGAGATCCCAAGTTTGTAATCGCGGATCAGGAATCGGCATCTTTCTTGATATTTGATGATTGTGAATGAATTTTATAAAGTTTAAATTTTTACAGGTTAAGTGTGACTTGCCGGAGCTTCCAGGTTGGTAAGTGTGAAGCAGGAATCGGCATCTTTATTGGTAAAATGAATTTGTGTAGATGAGTTATTCCTACAATTGGTAAAAAGGTTTACTCAAGTGGTAAATCAGGGACATTAAGTTGTACTTGATTTTCTACAATTGATATTTTGAAAGACAAAGTGATGAATCAAACCCCTAACTTACAAGTGATAAAATCAATAAAACTTATTTTCCGGAAAAATCATTTTGGTTAAAACAAACTTAAGTGTTTTGAAATCATAATGAGAAAATATTTTTGTGAAAGGGGGAGTTCTGATTGTTTATGCCTAGAGGATGGCGAATTGAAGCGATTTGATATCGGTTGTCACCTTGTTGTATAGTTTGTTTTCAAATTTCCTAAAATGTGTTTGCATTTTAGGGGGGAGTAAAATTTTCAGAATTTTAGAAAATCCAAAAACATTTGAAAATTTGAAAAAAATGCAAAAATGAGTTTGGTTGTGAAAAAGAGGAAATGATAGTAAATCAGTTGGACTGTCATAGCATGCTAAAGAAATGTAAAGTCAAAATGTGATAAACGATCTCACTAAAGATGTGACGGTAGGCTCAGCTAGACTAGTAGATTTGCGATAACGATACAAACATAATGAAAAAGCCTAGTTCTAGTGGGAAACATGGTTGAAAGCATAGTACTTAGTTTTGTCCTTCTTGACTGTGTGCCTACTCAGTAATCGCTGATTGTCGAAAGACATAAAACTGGTTAAGTTTGTGAACTTTCACAACTTTGCTAAAAAGTCGCTGTGATTGTGCATTTCTTTTTGCAAAGATTTAAACTTGTCTTATTTCTTTATTTTGTTTAAGCATTGGACATCCTCTGCGTATATGTGAGTATCGACCTGGATGTTATTGCCTAAACATTCTGCTTTATTTTTTTTGGTGTTTCGTTTAAGCTTTGGATCACCTCTGCGCATACGGAAGTATCGACCTGGTGGTTAAAGCCTAAACAACTTCAACTTATTTTTATTTTTCTTATTTTGTTTAAACATTGGACTTTCTCTGCGTATACGGAAGTATCGACCTGATTGTTAATGTTTAAACATTCTGCTTTGTTTTCGCACAAATCACAGTTGATGAAAGTTTAAAGGCATTATTTGAGTTAGTGTATTGCATGATGAGGGGATATGCTGAGATCATGGGGTCCATAAGAATTTAGTGCAAATTAATATACCTTAATCGTATCGGTAAGCATTTCGAAAGTTTGTAGATTGAGTTTAAGTGGACAACAATATCGTCAATCAACGTGAATTGTTTAGAGCTGAAAATGTGTAACTAAGCTCAACGGTACTTGTAACTTGTTAAAAATTGATATGATCCTCTTGCACAAACTCGCAAAAATATTGTTTGTAAATATTTCTTTAGTGCATTTCATTTCATTTTATTTCAAAATCCAAAAAGATTTTAGTGTGTTTTAGCATAAATTTTGAAAAATTCAAAAAGATTTTAGACAACTGATGTTGGAAAGCTGATTTTCAAAATTCCAAGTGCTAAACATGACGAACAAGTTTGGGAAAGAGTGTTTGAAAAGGTTAATCATTTTGAGAGGGGGAGTAAATGTTTTGAATGAGAAAAGTTTTTATGAAAACATTTCTCCAAGTGGTTCATCAGGATCTATATGTTAAATCATTCTAAGATTTGCTCTACAAGTGAACAGCAGAAAATTTACTTTTAGGTAGAGAATGTGCAGGTTTAGTCAGGTTTCGATACTTAAAGACTCTGAGTGTTAAGAGAGATAGGTTTCGATCCTGAACCTGTGGATAGTGTGAGACAGATCATGACCTTGGATTTGCTGATGCTGATGAACTTAAGAAATCAAGAGATCTGATCAAGAGAATTAGAAGTTTTCGATTCCAGCATAAGTTGAGGGGGAGTCTGCTAGAGAAAAAGACAGCTCAAGAGCCAAGTCGAGATCCAGGAAGAAAGAGCTAGAGAGAGATTCTGAATGCCCAGAGACTGATAAAGACTGAAGATGCGAAGACTCGACACTTTCGACTCGTCAACATCTGAGGGGGAGTCTGTTAGTACATACATCTGTCGACTTCGTCTTGTATCGAGTCTTATACTAGATATGTTAGATCAGGGCACGTTGTACGAGAAAATATGAGAGATTAAGATGTGTTTTTAGGGATTTCGCTTGAAGGAGGCATGTTCGCTTGAAAGAGAGTTGTGTAGTTTCAAGCGAAATCACATGTAGTGAGTTCGCTTGAACTAGATCCGGTCACTTTCAAGCAAAACACCAAGGCCTATAAATACCTGTCAAGCGAACTCAGTTGGGAGAGGTTCGAACGTTCTTGAATTTCATACCAAGGTGCTGCCGGTGTGTTTTCAGATTTTACTAGCTGTTATATCAATCAACAAGGTGTTTAAAGTAAACTGCAAGCTGTGTCGAAGTCTGTTTCTTGTTTTCCGCACCTGAAACAGATAAGAACTTCTCTGAATGACTCGTTCGGGTCATCACACGATCCTACAACAAGGTGGTGGTGGTGGCGGCACAAACAAGAGCCGAGAGGGAGAGAGAGAGTTTGAAGGAGTGGGGTGAACTTGTGAGATATGAAATGATCTTGCAATCTAGAACCATACTTATATCCTTCCTACTCAATATTATGTCCAAGATATCAAGCAAGATCAAATAAAATATTGAAAACAAATCTTGGAGGTATGGTGGTTGTGATGGCCGATTACTAGGCATAGGGGGAGGGGCCTAAGTGTAACTTGTAACCACTAGTTAGATTATAAACCAAAACCAAGCATATAGTTAGTTTAGTTAGCTCACTAGATATTTTAGTGGGTGTTAAGGTGTTCGGGGATCATGACTAGCACAAAAATAATTAAACAATGTTTCTGGCAAAATTTTGGTGTTCCGGGTAATGTCCGGTTGTTCGGTTAGATGCCGTTCCGTTAAAGTGCTAAGTTATACCGTATAGTGTTCTTTTTGTAACGTTTTGTGACCCTTTTAATCCCTGACACTTAGGAAAGCATACAAGACCATTTTGCCATATTTTTGCACATTACTAGCATGTTAAAATGCTGAATTTTGATAAATAATGCAGAATTCTGCATTGTTAGTGAGTTTTAGGCACTTTCCGGCACTTAAACTATCTCCTAGTGACGCAGTTTTATGGTCCTTACTTCCCTACACTCCATCCTAGTGTAGTACCCTGTCTCTGGCTCATACTGGCCTCAAAACATTGTCTATCTATGTACTGGCACTGTCAGTATATTTCTGGGTTATCCGCCCATTGTGCTAACTGTGCTTTGTGCATCAAGTATGTCACTAAAGTTTGTATGCATTAAATGGTGTGACAGTATGAAATGTGATGCACATGTATGTATGATACAGAAATTATGAAGCAGTTTATATCATCAGTTGTAATTAAGCACAGTCATTAAGCACCAATTTAATATTAATTAATTGTACGGATACCTGTAATTATGAGGGTTGTCACATTCTCCCCTGTTAAGAAAATTCCGTCCCGGAATTTTAGTTCTGCTACTAGATGCAGGGGTCTTGGGGAATAAATGTGGGTATTTGCCTTTCATGCGATCCTCACGTTCCCACGTGAATTCTGGGCCATGTCGTGCATTCCACCGAACCTTGACGAGTTTGACACTACTCCTGCATGTCTTGTTAACCTTCCAATCCGTAACCTCAACGGGTTCTTCACTAAAGTGGAGTGTGTCGTCAATATGAACTTCGTCGGCAGGAATGACCACTGTCTCTTGAGTTGGACTCTTTTTCAGTTTGGATACATGAAATGTATCATGAACGCCATTCCGTTCAGTAGGTAAATCTAACTTGTATGCTACAAGACCAATCCTTTTCAGGATTTTAAATGGACCAATGTATCCAGGGTTCAACTTCCCATGCTTCCCGAAGCGTGCCACACCCTTCCAGGGTGAAACTTTCAACAAAACCATATCTCCCACCTTAAATTCCAAAGGTCTCCTTCTTTGGTCCGCATAACTCTTTTGATGATCACGAGCCGCTTTAATGCGCTCTCGAATCTCGAAAATCTTGTCTATTGTTTCCTGAACCAATTCCGGACCAACAAGCTGTCTATCACCCGCGTCAGCCCAGCATAATGGTGAACGACACTTGCGTCCATAAAGAGCTTCTAACGGTGCGGCTTGTATGCTTGCATGATAACTGTTATTGTATGAAAATTCAACCAATGGTAGGAGAGTGTCCCAACTTCCACCTAAATCCATTACGCAAGCTCGCATCATGTCTTCTAATGTTTGAATCGTTCATTCGCTCTGTCCGTCTGTCTGTCTGCGGATGAAAAGCAGTACTCATATTCAACTGAGAACCAAAAGGTTCTTGAAAGGATTGCCAAATCCTTGACACGAATCTTCCATCTCTATCAGAGATAATTGAGAGAGGCACTCCATGTCGTGCAACAATCTCTCTCAGGTATATCTCAGCAAGCTTACTTGTGTTGTCTTTCTCCTTGATTGGCAAAAAGTGTGCAGATTTCGTTAAACGGTCTACAATTACCCAAATCATATCGTGACCTTTGGGCGTCCTTGGTAATTTCGTTATGAAGTCCATCGAAATCTGTTCCCATTTCCATTGGGGTATTTCAGATTGTTGCAAGAGACCTGAAGGCTTCTGGTATTCAACCTTTACCTTGGCGCAAGTTAAACATTTTCTAACATATATCGCCGCGTCGCCCTTCATTCTCGGCCACCAATAAAATCCTTTAGATCTTGGTACATCTTATCCGGTCCTGGATGGATCGAGTACCGAGATTTGTGAGCTTCATAAAAAATAACGTTTCTCAAACCACCAAACAAGGGAACCCAAATTCGTTTCATGAAGCACAACGTCCCTTCCCCGTTTGGTACCAACTGCTTCTCCATCCCACGGAGATATTCATTCTCAATATTCCTTTCCTTGTGAGCTTCTCTCTACGCGGCATGAATGCGCAACGAGAGGTCCGTTTGAACAATCATTTCCAAAGCCCTAACCCTTATGGGCTTAATCCTTTCCTTCCGACTCAGGGCATCGGCGACCACATTCGCCTTCCCTGGGTGGTACTTGATCTCACAATCAATATCATTCAATAGTTCAACCCAGCGTCTCTGTCGCATGTTAAGCTCTTTTTGATGAAAAATGTGCTGCAGGCTCTTGTGATCAGTATAGATTGTACATCGCGTGCCATATAAGTAATGTTGCCAGATTTTCAAAGTAAACACCACCGCGCCCAATTCCAAATCATGCGTGGTGTAATTTTTCTCGTGGACCTTCAACTGGCGAGATGCATATGCTATAACCTTCTGACGCTGCATTAGTACACATCCCAAACCTTGACGCGAGGCGTCGCAATATACCACGAAGTCGTCAGTACCTTCGGGTAGAGATAAAATTGGTGCATCACAAAGCTTGTTCTTCAACAACTGAAATGCTTCTTCTTGCTTGTCTCCCCAATCAAACTTCTTGTCTTTTTGTGTGAGAGAGGTTAACGGTTGAGCGATTTTCGAGAAATCCTCAATGAACCTGCGATAATAACCAGCCAAACCTAGGAACTGTCGAATCTCGGTCGGCGTCTTTGGAGTTTCCCTGTTCTTGATCGCTTCGATCTTTGTTGGATCCACATGAATTCCATCTCCGTTAACTACATGACCAAGAAACTGGACTTCCCGTAACTAGAATTCGCACTTCGAGAACTTAGCGTACAACTTCTCCTTCTTAAGCAGCTCTAGAATAGCCCTGAGATGTTGTTCTGCTCTTCTTTCGACTTCGAGTAGATCAAAATGTTGTCAATAAAAACAATCACAAACTTATCGAGGTACGGCTTACAAACTATGTTCATCAAATCCATGAATACAGCTGGCGCGTTTTTCAGACCAAACGGCATAACCAGGAACTCGTAATGTCCATAGCAAGTCCTAAAAGAAGTCTTGGGAATACTTTCCTCTTGAATCCTCAACTGGTGATAACCTAATCGCAGATCGATCTTTGAGTAAAAGCTTGAACCTTGTAACTGATCGAACAGGTCATCGATCCTTGGCAAAGGATATCTATTCTTGATTGTCAACTTATTCAGCTCCCGGTAGTCGATACACATGCGAAAACTACCATCCTTCTTTTTAACGAACAAAACTGGAGCTCCCCAAGGCGAGAAGCTTGGTCTGATAAATCCTTTGTCTAACAGCTCCTGAAGTTGTGTCGACAGCTCTTGCATTTCTGATGGTGCAAGTCGATAAAGTGCCTTTGCCACAGGCGCGGCGCCTGGAACTAGGTCAATGTGGAACTTGACTTGCCTTTGTGGCGGCAATCCTGGTAAGTCTTCTGGAAAGACTTCAGGATACTCCTTCACGACTGGAATGTCTTCTAGTTTCGGCTCAGCGGCTTCTTTATCGACGATGTGTGCCAAGAAGGCAACACATCCCTTCTTCAAACATTTCCAAGCTTTCAAACAGCTAATGATCCTTAAGGGCGTATTGCGCTTCTCTCCGTGTACCACAATCATTTCTCCATCCGCCATTGGAATGCGAATGGTTTTCTCGTGACAAACAACTTCTGCCCGGTTGCTGGACAACCAATCCATCCTACTACCAAGTCGAAGCTTCCCAACTCAATTGGCAGTAGATCCAATGTAAACTCGTGTTCTCCCAGTTCCATTACACAACCTCTGATCACTTCATTTGTTTGAACTAGCTTTCCATTAGCCAGTTCAATTGAGTACGGAATGTTTAACTTACTAGTAGTTAATCCAAGCATATTCTTAAATTCTAGCGATACAAAACTATAGTCGGAACCAGTATTAAAGAGCACAGATGCAAAGCGTTGATTAATATGGAACGTACCAGTAATGACATTTGGATCTTGGCGAGCTTCCCTCGCACCGATATTAAAAACTCTTCCTTGTGCCTGATTGAGCTTCGGGCACTCATGTTTGAAATGCCCCATGTCTCCACAATTGAAACACCCTGGTCCTCGACCATTCCCATTACCACCTTGAGCGTTGTTTTGGTTGCGATTCCCACCTCCAGCTTGATTTCCAAAATTTCCTCGATTACCATTTTCGCCATTCCCTCCTTGTGGGCGGTTTCCATTCCCATTACTTCCACAGTTGTTGTTACCAAAACCCCTTTGACCGCCACGGCCAGTACCAACCCAACACGTTTCTTTTGAGTGACCAACTCTTCCACAGGATTCACATTTCCCAGATCTGCATCGTCCCTCGTGATGCAACTGACACGCATTACACTTAGGCAAGGTGCCCATATACCCCTTTCCTTTGGCCTTAGCCGGTGCGCTCGTCTCATCCTTCTTGTTCGAACTGCTGGTACCCTTTTTAAAGTTGGAGAACTTCCTTTTGTTTTCTCCTGAGGATTCGACGTGTGTCTCCTTTTTCTTCGGTTCAGAAATTGAAAACTTGTTTAGTCTGATAGCTTCTTCAGTCAGTGACACGCTCAGATCGATAGCCTCAGTAATTGTTGCAGGCTTTGAAGATGTAACCATACTCATAATCTGAGGTGCCAACCCCCAGATGAAACACTCCACGCGTTTGAATTCGGGCGTAACCATGTATGGTACCACGTGAGACAGATCATGAAACCTTTGTACATACTCGACGATCTTCGGGCCGTCCATTTTAAGGTTCCAAAATTCAGTTTCCAGCTTCTGAATCTCGGCCCTGGAGCAATACTTTTTACGCATGAGCTCTTTCAGCTTGGTCCAAGTCAAAGTGTACGCTGCTGCCTCTCCTAGAGTTTGGACCTGGAGATTCCACCATGAAAGTGCGCCATCAGTGAATAATCCGGAAATGTAGGTAACTTGCTGTTCTGGTGCGCATTTGCTCATCCTTAACATGGAATCCGTCTTCTCCGTCCATCGAACATATGCCATAGCACCCCCGGTGCCGTCAAAGTTTAGCGGTTTACAGTCTAGAAATTGCTTAAAAGTACAGCCTGTACAAGTAACATCATTCACAGGAAGTATTAGCAATGGCACATGAAATAACCAAATGTAACGTAATGTGTCCCAAGCGACTTAAACATTACTATTTGGTGGGTTGTTCCTTGAGGTACCCCCGCTAGTCTCGGCGCGTGAGGCCTCGTAATCCGCTATTGCTCGCAAAATTCTTTCTTGTAATTCGGTCTCAGTAGTTGGCAAACGGTTTTCCCTTCGCAGTGGCATCTTCTATAAGAAGATTGTATAGGTCAGGTCTTATGCATATAAGTATGTAGTACGCGTATGTAATACATTCATCAACACAATAACACATAACATCCCATGTCGTAACACATAACAATTAATCCAACAACGCATGTAATGAGAATTCTGCGATTGAGCTTCATATAACCAAGACCAGGAATACAGTGTTTACAAGTTTCATAGTTGTATCATACATCCAAAAGAGACTAAGGGTTACATCACCCTTGTCTGAATCGTCTAACAATTTACAACAACCAAAAGTCAAATGTCAAAAGTCATAACGTGGTCTTCAAAATGTTGTGCAGTCAGGCTCAATAGCTGCCTTCTCATCAAAAGTAATGCTACCTGCAACAAACCAAAAATCCTCAAGCTGATGG
Organism: Helianthus tuberosus; assembly: GCA_030545235.1. Lineage (NCBI taxonomy): Eukaryota > Viridiplantae > Streptophyta > Magnoliopsida > Asterales > Asteraceae > Helianthus > Helianthus tuberosus. Next base: position 12,908 of record JARYGA010007404.1, on the reverse strand, counting down.
GGGAGGAGGAGGAGGTGGAGGGATGAAAAGAAAACGGTGCAAATGCACCAAATCCTCCTCGAGTGCATGAACAATACGCAACAAACAAGCAATCTGCTGCTCCATAGTAAAAAATCGGATGTGGAAATCCGGATAAGGAAATAGTGGAGCAGGTCGAAAAGCAGACTGTGATGGATCAGCAAAAGATGGAGAACGCGGGATCCTCTCTAGCTCTGCGACTCTCCGACTCAACATATCCTGCTGTAACTGCAAGGATAGAAGTATATCATCTGTCATATACCCAACATGAAAAGGATGGTATGGATCCGACAAAGGCATGGCATTGGGTGAAGACCACATAAATGGCTCGCCTGTGGGTGCTGAAGAAGAAAAAGCAGTGTGTGCAGCAGGTGCAAATGGGGGCATAAATGGAAAGGCCGCTGACACAGGTGGTATGTGATCGTGCTGCTGAGTAGAAGGTCCTTCCCCTGGACAGGGAGGAGGAATGTCCTGAAGAAATGTAACGGGTAAATCCATGCGGTGAACGTCTGACATGTGAGGGTGAAACTGGGGGACATCAACGGGTGCATAAACAGGTGCAGCAGGGGGAGTAACTGGTCGAAAAAAAGGAGGATAATCGTCGTCATCCTCAATCCATCCATTACGGGTGTCAGCATATCAAGGATCAACGTCTGTAGCAAAAGGTGCACGGTCAACAAACACAGGCATAGGGTCGGGCAGAGGTGCAACAACTGGAACATCAATAACTGGTGGTGCAACGACTGGAGCATCAACAACTGGTGGCGCAATGACTGTTACATCAACAGGAATAGGGTCGTGCACAGGTAAAGGGTCGTGAGCAATAACAGGCTCTGGTGCAACTAAAGGCTCTGGGTCGGCTAGAGCAGGCTCGTGATCAACGGGCATGTCAATAAGCTGATCATCAGGAAGAACAGGGGCCTCAACAGGCTGCTCCTCAGGGATAAACTCGACCTCATGGTCTGGATCAAAATCGTGTGGGAAGTCAGGGATGAACCCAAAACCCAGCTGTGGAACGGGCGCTTCAGACATAGCAGTATCGGAATCAGTGTCTGTGGGATATCGATGTAACTCCAGCGCATGGAGACTAGAAGATGACACTGACTCAAAAGAATCGGGACCAGAAGAATCAGAAGGAGCCTCCATATCAGGAACCTCAACAAATGGCAAAACAATGGCATCAATCAGAATATCAGCGAGTGGAATATCGTCATCCATCGGGGCCCCGCCATCCTGGTCATCCTCCGGGGACCCTCGATGAATAGATCGATGTCGTCATCAGATATCGCGTCAAGTGGCAGATCCTCAACAGGAACTGCAGCGAGAGGAAGAGGAGCAGGGATCTGAACGAGAGGTAGATCCCCGTCAAAAAGACCATCAGCTAAAGGCATGTCGTCTCCAACGTCCGGAAGGGCGAAGGGTTGAAAATCATCCTCGTCGGTACTCGTGGTGTCAGATGTATGGGGTAGCTCCCCATGCCGTGATTATAAATGTTTTATCTAAACAACCTACGTTTTCGAAAAGATAAAATTGGACACCTCGTGAACTCGCCAACATTTTTGTTGACACCCTACTGCATGCTTTGCAGGTACCCAATAACTCAGGAGCTTGCGGCTTGGGGAAGTGTAGTGGTCGTCTAAACCCGTGTGTTGGGTTCTAGATAAATCTTGAACTATGAACTTTGTTTAAACTGTTTTGCCTATGCTTCCGCGACTTACTTAAACTGTTATTTGAAGTTAAACTTTTGAACTTAAAACTACGATGTATTACTAACTATTATGGTTGGTGATCATTCTCACTATTTACTAATGTTCGGTGTAATTGGTGGCTGGATCCTGGTCAGTCACGCCTCCAAGCGGTGGTACTCCGCATGTGGATTTTGGGGGTGTGACACAACATCCCCGACTACTCCAACTTCCATTGCACAAAACATGAATCTGTAAAATGAAACCGGAACAACTCAAAAACCCCCGAAACTAATGAGCATTGAAGAATATTACGGATGGAAAGATCGCTTCGAAAATTGGGTTCAAGCCAATCATTTGAGATGTTGGGAATGTATTTTGAAGAAGTATGTTCTACCGCGTACAGATCTGCAAGTTATAAAAGAAATCTCAGAATTTAATGACCAAAAACGGGAAATGTACCGAGCTGAAAAGATGATGATTAGTCTGTTACAGCAAGCTATTAAAGAAGACGTCTTTATGTTTCTTCAACATGACAAGACATCAAAGTCAATCTGGGATGCTCTTAAAGTTAAGTTTGAGGGTAGTGATAATATGATTAAGAGTAAAAAAGGCACTTCTTAAGAAAGAATTTGATCTATTTACTAGTTTTCCCGGGGAAGATACAAAGAAGCTAATTGAACGATATTGTCACTTAGTACGATCCATGTCAATGCTGAGCATAACAAAAGATCGTGAAGAATGGGTCGACAAGTTAGCTGACGCTTTACCGCAAAAAGAATGGGGTACTTACTTGATGATTCTGAAGAACACTGGGGTATATGATGGGTTAACAATTTCTCAATTCATCGAGAAAATTGAAGGTCAAGATCTGGAACAGCAAAAGATTGCAAGGATGAACAATCCAAGTAGTCAACAAGACGTGAAAATGTATTACAAAGGTAGTGTTCCAGAAGTTGAAAGAACCCCGAAAATACAAACTGCGTTTAGTGCTGGAGATTCATCTAAAAAAGTTGATCAAAGTTTAAACAAAAGCAGTGGATTCTCTTCATATCCTAGTGTTAATCCAAAAGATACAACATCAAGCTTTCAGCATCAAAATTCTAAAAATGGAAATGGTTGTGTGATACAATGCAACATTGCTTTGAATCTTCCTGATGGTCAAAGTTTCTCTGAAAAAGTTGCTAAAGATCACATGGCATTACTTGGTTCCGTACTACTATCATATGAAGGCTTGGTTGCAGGGAGGATCGGAAATCCTATGCTAACAAAGGAGGATTACGATCAGATAGACGCTGAAGAAATAGAGCTCATGGATATTAAATGGTGTCTAGCTAGTGTTCTTAGAAGAGCCGAAAAGTTCAAACTGATTACCGGAAGAAATGACTTTCTTGATGCACATGTTTCAACTTTGGGTTTTGATAAATCTAAAGTTACTTGTTTTCGATGCAGGGAAAAATGTCATTTCAAGAGGGAATGCAAGAATAGAGTGTCAAATGATCTAAAGAATCCGTTCGGAAAAGATGATTACTACCGAAGGGCCATATATCAACAAGTTGGTCAACAACAACAACAAGAACCGCAAGTGGCTCATGGTAGAAAAGTGATAGAGGATTCTTTAAAGAGAGCTTGTTTGGGAAATCAAGAAAGTTTTAGCTGGGAAAAATTTATTTCATCTGACAACAAAGCATGCTTAATCAATCAAGATGATGAAAGGCTACCTGAAGGTTTTAGTTGGGATATGTTTGCAGATGAGAATGGAAATTTTAAAGCTTTCATTGCCAAGATTGTGAAAGAACCAGACATGTTCACCGAGTGGATGAAATCTATTGGTGTTAGTGTGAAGAATTAAAATGAAAAATCTGTTTCATCAGAAGAAAGCTCACAGAGTTCAGATGAAAGTTTTCAAATTGATGAAAGTTCAGAAAAAGAAATTGTTTTTGATCAAACACCATCTGATTCTGGTTCTTCGGATGATAGTTCTGATAAATCAGCAAAGTTTGATCAATCACCAACAGATGATAGTAGTGATGATGAAGAAGAAAAACATATTAATATTGCAAAATCTCATCTTTCTCGTGAAAGTTTTCATTTTTATTTTGCAGATCGCCTGGAGAAGCTGAAGGAGAGACGTGCAGCAAAAGATCAAAATCAAATGAAGACTGAAAGTGTTGCTGAGAAGATTATTGAAGCAGAAAAGGTGACTGAAGCTGAGAAAGTTGTCGAAGTTGAAAAGATCATAGAAGTTGAAAATATTGTGGAAGTCATCAAACCATGCCAAAAGTGTTTGGAGACTTGTAAAGAATGTGCAACAAAGGATGAAAAGTAGGCTGAGCTTGAGAAAATGAAGGAACAATTGCTGTTCAATCTCAATTACGTGAAGGAGTCGTATGGCGTTTTAAACAGAACAGTAACTGGTCTTCAAAAGACAAACTCTGAGAGAGAAAATGCTTTGACAATGATGAATGCAACGATGATGACAAAACAGAAAGCTATTAATTTCTACATCGAAGAAAGTGCAAACTGGAAGCAAGAGTTGGAAACCGAGAAAATTGAAAATGAGAGGATCAGACGATTATTACAGAGTTATTCTACTTCTGATTATCTTATTGATCGAATTTATCCAACTGTTGCAGGTTTTGAAGCATTCAAAGACGACAAGCCTAAGAAGAAGGGTACTGGTAAGAAACCGAGTGTTAGCTATAACAAGTGTCCGCCTCCGATCTGCGAAGGTTATTCTCCCAGAAAACCAAATGAGGAGCAAGTTCAAAAGGCAGTCAATATAAAACTGAAGTCTGATATAACTGATGAATTACCAGAAAACATTGACGTCACTTTCACATCGTCTGACACTGATCATGAGTCTGAGTTAATTAAAAAGGTGGTCGATCAGGTGTTGGATACTGATGAGGAGTCTGGGTCAAAGTCTGAGTCTGGAGGGTCAAGTTCGTCAGTCAACAGTTCAAAATCGTCGGTTAAAAGGGCTTACAGTAAAGAGTTTTTGTTATCAAAATCAAATTTGGATGATGAAACATTCAAAGTAGCATATACTTTGAATGATTCTGACAAATTATATTCTGACAAAGAGTTTCCAATAAGAAGTGTTAGATTTGAAATGATCAAAAAGGTTTTCAAAATGACAGAAATTAAGATTTCTGAAATAAAAGATATAAATCTTACTGGAAAACCTAAAAATTACACTTCAAGAGTACAACAACGATTAAACAAGAAAACGGGTTACAATTCTGGTTCTGGTTTTCAAAAGAAACCAAACCATAATGGTAGCTACAAAAAGAAAGGTTTAGGTTTTATTCCACCAGAAAATTATAAAAATGAGAAAAATTCTAAAACAAAAACAGATTTTGTTTCAGGTGGAAGTGCTGAGGAAGAACAGAAGAAACAGTTCTGGAAACAATCAAACCAGGAGTTTCTTGCTGAAAAGAAGAGAAAAGGAACTGGAGTGTTTCATCCAAAAGAGACTCGAACCTGTTTCAAATGCAATGAAGCTGGTCACATTGCATGGAACTGTCCGAAAAATGTTAAGACTAAACAGGGAGTTTCTGAAAAACTGAAAGAAATAGTTGTTGATGTTGAACCACCAACCGAAAAATTCAGAATTTTTGAAAACTCAACTTATGAGGTTGGTGAATGTTGTAAAAAGAATTTTTACAAAAAGAAAGCCAAGAACAACCAACTGTGGGTTGTTAAGAAGTCTGAAGAGAAAGTCGGCAATGATTCTGGTTCCACAAAGCCAGAAGAGCCACAAGGTGAGGTAAAAGAGGTAAATTATGTATCTTCAGTGAATGATGATGAATTTCCATCACTGAAGTTTGAGAAGATTAAACAGAAAGTTGGTAAGGTTGAAATCTCAAATCAATTCTTTTCTGATAAGAAAGAATTTGATGTTGAAAAAGTTTTCAATGGAAATGTTAAGAAAGTTTTTGGGAAAATGCTTGATGGGAAAGTAAAAGGGGTTAAAGATTTTTACGCAACAAAGAAAGCAACTTTTAACCCAACTGAACAAGAGCTAAAGGAGCTAAAAACACCCAAGGTTGGTCAGACTTGGGTGGAAATTCTTTTCCCTTGAACATCTGACTTTGCCGGAGATCCCAAGTTTGTAATCGCGGATCAGGAATCGGCATCTTTCTTGATATTTGATGATTGTGAATGAATTTTATAAAGTTTAAATTTTTACAGGTTAAGTGTGACTTGCCGGAGCTTCCAGGTTGGTAAGTGTGAAGCAGGAATCGGCATCTTTATTGGTAAAATGAATTTGTGTAGATGAGTTATTCCTACAATTGGTAAAAAGGTTTACTGAAGTGGTAAATCAGGGACATTAAGTTGTACTTGATTTTCTACAATTGATATTTTGAAAGACAAAGTGATGAATCAAACCCCTAACTTACAAGTGATAAAATCAATAAAACTTATTTTCCGGAAAAATCATTTTGGTTAAAACAAACTTAAGTGTTTTGAAATCATAATGAGAAAATATTTTTGTGAAAGGGGGAGTTCTGATTGTTTATGCCTAGAGGATGGCGAATTGAAGCGATTTGATATCGGTTGTCACCTTGTTGTATAGTTTGTTTTCAAATTTCCTAAAATGTGTTTGCATTTTAGGGGGGAGTAAAATTTTCAGAATTTTAGAAAATCCAAAAACATTTGAAAATTTGAAAAAAATGCAAAAATGAGTTTGGTTGTGAAAAAGAGGAAATGATAGTAAATCAGTTGGACTGTCATAGCATGCTAAAGAAATGTAAAGTCAAAATGTGATAAACGATCTCACTAAAGATGTGACGGTAGGCTCAGCTAGACTAGTAGATTTGCGATAACGATACAAACATAATGAAAAAGCCTAGTTCTAGTGGGAAACATGGTTGAAAGCATAGTACTTAGTTTTGTCCTTCTTGACTGTGTGCCTACTCAGTAATCGCTGATTGTCGAAAGACATAAAACTGGTTAAGTTTGTGAACTTTCACAACTTTGCTAAAAAGTCGCTGTGATTGTGCATTTCTTTTTGCAAAGATTTAAACTTGTCTTATTTCTTTATTTTGTTTAAGCATTGGACATCCTCTGCGTATATGTGAGTATCGACCTGGATGTTATTGCCTAAACATTCTGCTTTATTTTTTTTGGTGTTTCGTTTAAGCTTTGGATCACCTCTGCGCATACGGAAGTATCGACCTGGTGGTTAAAGCCTAAACAACTTCAACTTATTTTTATTTTTCTTATTTTGTTTAAACATTGGACTTTCTCTGCGTATACGGAAGTATCGACCTGATTGTTAATGTTTAAACATTCTGCTTTGTTTTCGCACAAATCACAGTTGATGAAAGTTTAAAGGCATTATTTGAGTTAGTGTATTGCATGATGAGGGGATATGCTGAGATCATGGGGTCCATAAGAATTTAGTGCAAATTAATATACCTTAATCGTATCGGTAAGCATTTCGAAAGTTTGTAGATTGAGTTTAAGTGGACAACAATATCGTCAATCAACGTGAATTGTTTAGAGCTGAAAATGTGTAACTAAGCTCAACGGTACTTGTAACTTGTTAAAAATTGATATGATCCTCTTGCACAAACTCGCAAAAATATTGTTTGTAAATATTTCTTTAGTGCATTTCATTTCATTTTATTTCAAAATCCAAAAAGATTTTAGTGTGTTTTAGCATAAATTTTGAAAAATTCAAAAAGATTTTAGACAACTGATGTTGGAAAGCTGATTTTCAAAATTCCAAGTGCTAAACATGACGAACAAGTTTGGGAAAGAGTGTTTGAAAAGGTTAATCATTTTGAGAGGGGGAGTAAATGTTTTGAATGAGAAAAGTTTTTATGAAAACATTTCTCCAAGTGGTTCATCAGGATCTATATGTTAAATCATTCTAAGATTTGCTCTACAAGTGAACAGCAGAAAATTTACTTTTAGGTAGAGAATGTGCAGGTTTAGTCAGGTTTCGATACTTAAAGACTCTGAGTGTTAAGAGAGCCAGGTTTCGATCCTGAACCTGTGGATAGTGTGAGACAGATCATGATCTTGGATTTGCTGATGCTGATGAACTTAAGAAATCAAGAGATCTGATCAAGAGAATTAGAAGTTTTCGATTCCAGCATAAGTTGAGGGGGAGTCTGCTAGAGAAAAAGACAGCTCAAGAGCCAAGTCGAGATCCAGGAAGAAAGAGCTAGAGAGAGATTCTGAATGCCCAGAGACTGATAAAGACTGAAGATGCGAAGACTCGACACTTTCGACTCGTCAACATCTGAGGGGGAGTCTGTTAGTACATACATCTGTCGACTTCGTCTTGTATCGAGTCTTATACTAGATATGTTAGATCAGGGCACGTTGTACGAGAAAATATGAGAGATTAAGATGTGTTTTTAGGGATTTCGCTTGAAGGAGGCATGTTCGCTTGAAAGAGAGTTGTGTAGTTTCAAGCGAAATCACATGTAGTGAGTTCGCTTGAACTAGATCCGGTCACTTTCAAGCAAAACACCAAGGCCTATAAATACCTGTCAAGCGAACTCAGTTGGGAGAGGTTCGAACGTTCTTGAATTTCATACCAAGGTGCTGCCGGTGTGTTTTCAGATTTTACTAGCTGTTATATCAATCAACAAGGTGTTTAAAGTAAACTGCAAGCTGTGTCGAAGTCTGTTTCTTGTTTTCCGCACCTGAAACAGATAAGAACTTCTCTGAATGACTCGTTCGGGTCATCACACGATCCTACAACAAGGTGGTGGTGGTGGCGGCACAAACAAGAGTCGAGAGGGAGAGAGAGAGTTTGAAGGAGTGGGGTGAACTTGTGAGATATGAAATGATCTTGCAATCTAGAACCATACTTATATCCTTCCTACTCAATATTATGTCCAAGATATCAAGCAAGATCAAATAAAATATTGAAAACAAATCTTGGAGGTATGGTGGTTGTGATGGCCGATTACTAGGCATAGGGGGAGGGGCCTAAGTGTAACTTGTAACCACTAGTTAGATTATAAACCAAAACCAAGCATATAGTTAGTTTAGTTAGCTCACTAGATATTTTAGTGGGTGTTAAGGTGTTCGGGGATCATGACTAGCACAAAAATAATTAAACAATGTTTCTGGCAAAATTTTGGTGTTCCGGGTAATGTCCGGTTGTTCGGTTAGATGCCGTTCCGTTAAAGTGCTAAGTTATACCGTATAGTGTTCTTTTTGTAACGTTTTGTGACCCTTTTAATCCCTGACACTTAGGAAAGCATACAAGACCATTTTGCCATATTTTTGCACATTACTAGCATGTTAAAATGCTGAATTTTGATAAATAATGAAGAATTCTGCATTGTTAGTGAGTTTTAGGCACTTTCCGGCACTTAAACTATCTCCTAGTGACGCAGTTTTATGGTCCTTACTTCCCTACACTCCATCCTAGTGTAGTACCCTGTCTCTGGCTCATACTGGCCTCAAAACATTGTCTATCTATGTACTGGCACTGTCAGTATATTTCTGGGTTATCCGCCCATTGTGCTAACTGTGCTTTGTGCATCAAGTATGTCACTAAAGTTTGTATGCATTAAATGGTGTGACAGTATGAAATGTGATGCACATGTATGTATGATACAGAAATTATGAAGCAGTTTATATCATCAGTTGTAATTAAGCACAGTCATTAAGCACCAATTTAATATTAATTAATTGTACGGATACCTGTAATTATGAGGGTTGTCACATTCTCCCCTGTTAAGAAAATTTCGTCCCGGAATTTTAGTTCTGCTACTAGATGCAGGGGTCTTGGGGAATAAATGTGGGTATTTGCCTTTCATGCGATCCTCACGTTCCCACGTGAATTCTGGGCCATGTCGTGCATTCCACCGAACCTTGACGAGTTTGACACTACTCCTGCATGTCTTGTTAACCTTCCAATCCGTAACCTCAACGGGTTCTTCACTAAAGTGGAGTGTGTCGTCAATATGAACTTCGTCGGCAGGAATGACCACTGTCTCTTGAGTTGGACTCTTTTTCAGGTTGGATACATGAAATGTATCATGAACGCCATTCCGTTCAGTAGGTAAATCTAACTTGTATGCTACAAGACCAATCCTTTTCAGGATTTTTAAATGGACCAATGTATCCAGGGTTCAACTTCCCACGCTTCCCGAAGCGTGCCACACCCTTCCAGGGTGAAACTTTCAACAAAACCATATCTCCCACCTTAAATTCCAAAGGTCTCCTTCTTTGGTCCGCATAACTCTTTTGATGATCACGAGCCGCTTTAATGCGCTCTCGAATCTCGAAAATCTTGTCTATTGTTTCCTGAACCAATTCCGGACCAACAAGCTGTCTATCACCCGCGTCAGCCCCAGCATAATGGTGAACGACACTTGCGTCCATAAAGAGCTTCTAACGGTGCGGCTTGTATGCTTGCATGATAACTGTTATTGTATGAAAATTCAACCAATGGTAGGAGAGTGTCCCAACTTCCACCTAAATCCATTACGCAAGCTCGCATCATGTCTTCTAATGTTTGAATCGTTCATTCGCTCTGTCCGTCTGTCTGTCTGCGGATGAAAAGCAGTACTCATATTCAACTGAGAACCAAAAGGTTCTTGAAAGGATTGCCAAATCCTTGACACGAATCTTCCATCTCTATCAGAGATAATTGAGAGAGGCACTCCATGTCGTGCAACAATCTCTCTCAGGTATATCTCAGCAAGCTTACTTGTGTTGTCTTTCTCCTTGATTGGCAAAAAGTGTGCAGATTTCGTTAAACGGTCTACAATTACCCAAATCATATCGTGACCTTTGGGCGTCCTTGGTAATTTCGTTATGAAGTCCATCGAAATCTGTTCCATTTCCATTGGGGTATTTCAGATTGTTGCAAGAGACCTGAAGGCTTCTGGTATTCAACCTTTACCTTGGCGCAAGTTAAACATTTTCTAACATATATCGCCACGTCGCCCTTCATTCTCGGCCACCAATAAAATCCTTTAGATCTTGGTACATCTTATCCGGTCCTGGATGGATCGAGTACCGAGATTTGTGAGCTTCATAAAAAATAACGTTTCTCAAACCACCAAACAAGGGAACCCAAATTCGTTTCATGAAGCACAACGTCCCTTCCCCGTTTGGTACCAACTGCTTCTCCATCCCACGGAGATATTCATTCTCAATATTCCTTTCCTTGTGAGCTTCTCTCTACGCGGCATGAATGCGCAACGAGAGGTCCGTTTGAACAATCATTTCCAAAGCCCTAACCCTTATGGCTTAATCCTTTCCTTCCGACTCAGGGGCATCGGCGACCACATTCGCCTTCCCTGGGTGGTACTTAATCTCACAATCAATATCATTCAATAGTTCAACCCAGCGTCTCTGTCGCATGTTAAGCTCTTTTTGATGAAAAATGTGCTGCAGGCTCTTGTGATCAGTATAGATTATACATCGCGTGCCATATAAGTAATGTTGCCAGATTTTCAAAGTAAACACCACCGCGCCCAATTCCAAATCATGCGTGGTGTAATTTTTCTCGTGGACCTTCAACTGGCGAGATGCATATGCTATAACCTTCTGACGCTGCATTAGTACACATCCCAAACCTTGACGCGAGGCGTCGCAATATACCACGAAGTCGTCAGTACCTTCGGGTAGAGATAAAATTGGTGCATCACAAAGCTTGTTCTTCAACAACTGAAATGCTTCTTCTTGCTTGTCTCCCCAATCAAACTTCTTGTCTTTTTGTGTGAGAGAGGTTAACGGTTGAGCGATTTTCGAGAAATCCTCAATGAACCTGCGATAATAACCAGCCAAACCTAGGAACTGTCGAATCTCGGTCGGCGTCCTTTGGAGTTTCCCTGTTCTTTGATCGCTTCGATCTTTGTTGGATCCACATGAATTCCATCTCCGTTAACTACATGACCAAGAAACTGGACTTCCCGTAACCAGGAATTCGGCACTTCGAGAACTTAGCGTACAACTTCTCCTTCTTAAGCAGCTCTAGAATAGCCCTGAGGATGTTGTTCTGCTCTTCTTTCGACTTCGAGTAGATCAAAATGTTGTCAATAAAAACAATCACAAACTTATTGAGGTACGGCTTACAAACTATGTTCATCAAATCCATGAATACAGCTGGCGCGTTTTTCAGACCAAACGGCATAACCAGGAACTCGTAATGTCCATAGCAAGTCCTAAAAGAAGTCTTGGGAATACTTTCCTCTTGAATCCTCAACTGGTGATAACCTAATCGCAGATCGATCTTTGAGTAAAAGCTTGAACCTTGTAACTGATCGAACAGGTCATCGATCCTTGGCAAAGGATATCTATTCTTGATTGTCAACTTATTCAGCTCCCGGTAGTCGATACACATGCGAAAACTACCATCCTTCTTTTTAACGAACAAAACTGGAGCTCCCCAAGGCGAGAAGCTTGGTCTGATAAATCCTTTGTCTAACAGCTCCTGAAGTTGTGTCGACAGCTCTTGCATTTCTGATTGTGCAAGTCGATAAAGTGCCTTTGCCACAGGCGCGGCGCCTGGAACTAGGTCAATGTGGAACTTGACTTGCCTTTGTGGCGGCAATCCTGGTAAGTCTTCTGGAAAGACTTCAGGATACTCCTTCACGACTGGAATGTCTTCTAGTTTCGGCTCAGCGGCTTCTTTATCGACGATGTGTGCCAAGAAGGCAACACATCCCTTCTTCAAACATTTCCAAGCTTTCAAACAGCTAATGATCCTTAAGGGCGTATTGCGCTTCTCTCCGTGTACCACAATCATTTCTCCATCCGCCATTGGAATGCGAATGGTTTTCTCGTGACAAACAACTTCTGCCCGGTTGCTGGACAACCAATCCATCCTACCTACCAAGTCGAAGCTTCCCAACTCAATTGGCAGTAGATCCAATGTAAACTCGTGTTCTCCCAGTTCCATTACACAACCTCTGATCACTTCATTTGTTTGAACTAGCTTTCCATTAGCCAGTTCAATTGAGTACGGAATGTTTAACTTACTAGCAGTTAATCCAAGCATATTCTTAAATTCTAGCGATACAAAACTATAGTCGGAACCAGTATTAAAGAGCACAGATGCAAAGCGTTGATTAATATGGAACGTACCAGTAATGACATTTGGATCTTGGCGAGCTTCCCTCGCACCGATATTAAAAACTCTTCCTTGTGCCTGATTGAGCTTCGGGCACTCATGTTTGAAATGCCCCATGTCTCCACAATTGAAACACCCTGGTC
>JARYGA010007403.1:0-45793 GCA_030545235.1 Helianthus tuberosus | reverse complement strand
CCACAAGACACACTTTAAACACACCACATAATGTTGCATATCACCGATATCCCAAAAAAACACTCATACCATTTTTTTTTTGTGTGTGTGTGTGTGGGGTGTGGGTGGGGGTACGGGTTGAAAAAGGTCAAGTACGATTAAATTAAATTTTGGTACAGCTTGAAATGTTAAGATTCGCAAGAACCACTGTGCATTAAAATAACTTAAACATCATATATATTTTTTTCTTTATAAGCATTGAAATAACTTTGGACGAATTCATCCCGTTACCTTTTAAGCTCTTTTTTTATTTTACCCATTTGACACATTAAGTGATTATAGACATAGCCAACGTTTCAGGTACCATACAACACAACCCAACCCAACTCGACCCTTTCAAAGGTAAATAGATTGAAATTGTCATCTCCGCAAGGAAAAGGCGGAAAAAAGTTATAACTATCCATACTATTTGAGTAGATTTAAAAATGTTTACTTACAGTTTTGCTCGCAATAGGTGAACAACAGGCATTTTATTTTTAAGGGTTGGTTTGTAGAAATGACCAACTGTTGCTTAAACGTAATTGACATTCCGACCTGCATATTAAAAATCACACATAATATATATTAGCTCTCCTTTGCAAATCTTCTTAAATCAAGAAAATCTTCTTAAATCAAGAAAATCTTTTTAAATCAAGCATATGAATCGTTTTAAGCTATATACATGTTAATTGAAAGAATACTAAATGATAGTAGGATTTCAAGAAGATTGCGATCTTATTGGAGAATATAAAGGTCTGAACGAAAGCCAACAGAGACTTCGAAGGCGACTTTCTTCAGGTGCATGGATCATTAGCTTTAACCATGGTAGTAAACATATGTAAAATATATGAATTATACACACTAATCCAAATAGTAGAGACTTTCTAGTCAAGACACGTTAATCAAACTAATATCCCTACATAAACCTTGCAAAATTACCTTGATATTTTCATTGGATAAACCATAATAAAGATATCAGATTTACATGACCTTCATGTGATGTCCCCATGTAGTGTATGAACCTGCAACAATGAAGATCACATATATTAACCTTCTTTTTTTAGTTGAAATTCCCAACTCATACTTAGCAAAGATATGAATATAATAACCTCAGTTGCTCCGCCGATAGACTCAAAGATCTCACCTTCTTGTCAACTTAAACATAGAATCATATCCCGGAAATTATCGAAGTCATAGAAATGCAGCCAACAAAACACCGACCTACTTTAGTTAAACTCAAAACCATGAAATTAACTGCAAACCATCCCCAAGTTGCAAAACCACAGGATTAGAGGCTACTAAATTTAGCTACAGTACAATCGCCTCACATTCCCATGTCACGTTAAATACCCACTTGTCTTCTTGCCAGAGTATAAGCTATCAACAACATAACGCCACCTGCATAGGCTCATACATGTAAACATTTAAAGAAAAAAAATATACCATGGCTGAATACTAAAAGGTTACCATGTCATAGAAAAGACATGAACATAGGAACCTCAAATGCCACGTTGAACATTGAAAATCAAATGAAAATCACATGCACTCAGTAGATATGTAATACTTAATATTTCATATGGAATCCAAAACTGTTATTATGATAATTTTGTATTTAAAAAAATGAAGTCTTTACCTTTTATTTTTAGCTAATTATCCTCGTTTGACCCGTCAGCGATAAATTATAACTCAAGTCGACTCACTTATAAGAGAACAAACGGGCTGGCCCACTTTACCTTGTTACTCAACATGGGTGAATCACTCATATACCATGTCTCTTGTATTTCAGTTTGGCAGTGGGCATAGCAAGAGTTGATAAACATCCCTCTTGGTGAAGAAGTGCCAAAAAATCCATCCAATGCGCGTATGAACTCCAACCTGAATTCTGTAAATCAAAAGTATAATCATTAGTCAATATAGAGTGCAGGTCAAGATACCTGGGAAAGTTGGATTGACCCAAAACACCATTTGTCTATATAATTACAATAATGATTTATCTTAGGGTGATTAGTGACCTTGTATGATCTCAATTTGATCAGACGAACACTGCTCGATATCCATTTTACAGTCGTGCCATTTACCATGAGGATCAACTACCCCAGGAGCTACTGCATTCTTTATCTATAGAATGTAAACCGCAATTGTATCAAAAAAACATCAAAAGTAAACCGTTTATATTATGTCCTGAACACTGCAATATATACTGAACTCTTTGTCTAACCTGCCATGAATCATAGGCCGCGTTTGTTACAAAAAGTGGTGTTTCTATTTCTTGGACCACGTTTTTAGGGAAAAAGCACTGCAAAACCAAAAAAAATATTTAAAATTTGAGAAAGTATAACAGTTACCGGTTACCACCACCGTCACCATACTCTTACACATGGAGTTAATTTGAAGATCAAGAACATACCTGTAGTGGTTGATCGATATCTTAATAAAAGTCCAATATGAATAAACAAACTAAAGTGAAAGTCGGATTCATTTATGACCTGTGGTATTCGTAACCAAATTATATTAACAATTAAGATTTTGTTTTTCAAAATTGTAAAGAAGCTGTATATGATTTCATTTGAAAATTAAAACATTTGACCTCATTCATCTATATTTAATTATACTTCCATTTTTTAGTCAAAATCTATGACTTCAATTCCAAGAGTAGAAATAACAACAAACAAAAAAATGAAGACAAAAACATGAAACAATCATTTATTACCATCTATCATCTTAGATTCGAGCTCAGCACTTAAAAATTACCATGAAAAAATTACCCATTCAGACCTCTTATTAGCACTTATTGGTTCAGATGTTGCTAAACAACCCCTAAATAAATAATAAAAGAAATTTTAGTTCAAAAGCGGGAAATTATATTAATTTAAAAATTGATAAAGTTGTACGAAATTACCAGATATTTTGCCATTTGTCACAGCGTCTATCAGTTAACACGGGCAAAATCAGTTGCTCTGATGGGCCACACGACCCACACCTCATTCGTACACATCTAGCAGATTGGAAGAGACCATCATGGTACAACGATTGTCAGGATGTGTGGAATCCAACATAACTAACAACATTAGATGAACATCAGCAGTAGAGACCAACAACAATATCTTTTCTTATAACAATTTTGAAGGATACGATCACTTTACTGAAACAAAAGATTTAAAATTCAATTCCATGAACAACATTAACCACCAATTGATCCTATAACCGATTTAAATCTATCACAAATTGTTATAGAAGAAGAGAACTAACCTGATCGGCAGAACTAACCTGCAAACAGAACAAACGAAGTAGCAGAATCAATAAACCGATTCAAACAAACAACAAATAAAACATATATCAGTACGGATAGACTTACAGATGCATGTATCGTATCAAATTAAATGTTATCTTCAATCATCTGATCTCAATCAATCAAAACACAACAAATCAACTCAGATTCACACCTAATAATCAAACTAAAAACCAGAAAACGTCACTTACGTCCTCCGATGAACAAATTAGGGTATCAGTAGTCAAAAATCGCAAATAAAACAGTTCTCGATGATCAAACAGCCTGAAAATGGAACAAACAAAGTAGCAGAATCAATTAATCGAATCGGATTGACAATGGATGAGAGAGGGACTGGCGCAGGGAGAGGGGGGAAGCAGGATCGGCTAGGGTTTAGAGATGTGTGATACCATGAAAGAGTATAATCGGCTGCCCTTTCTCATTCATTATCACAGTAGTTGATGAAGTTTTCTAACCCAACAAAATCGAGCAGTTGATGAAGTTGTGAATCTAGGGTTTCAAAGCTTGGAGAGGCGAATGAAGAAATCATTTGATTAAGGTATAATCGGAGTGAAGAAGAATCATTTGATTAGTGTTTATCCGCCGCCGTAAAATCCGCTTCAAGCATCCTCCACTTCAGACATGGCTGCGCTAGGGTTTTGAGAGGGAAGTTAGAGAGAAAGTTCTGTAGTGTTCTTGAATGAAAAGAAAATTTTAGAAACAATATATACCCGGGTCAAAATCCGGATCCCGTGTATACCCATATGAAGAAAAAAAGACCCGAAATTTTGGTCCAAAACCAATTTCTAGAATGCCTAAGGTGATGCCACATCATTTTCCAAGCCCTCATATCATGACACATCAGCCCTTATTTATCATGTTTATTATATATAATAGATATAGTCACTTTCGGTTTGGGGTCTAATCATTTGCTTTATTTGTAAATATACTAAGGTAATTTAAGATACTAAAAAATAAGAACTTTTCTCTTCTTAATTTATAGAAACGCCCCTAAAATGAGGGTAAATTAGTTTTTTAGACACTAATTATATTTTAGTCCTCCATCTTATTATGCTTAAATCCTTGAATTTTAACAAAATTATAGATAATTAGTTACATTTTCCCCCTCCTCAACAAACTTATATATCGTTTATGTATTCTTGCCAAAACATTATAAACTATAATCTTTTAAAAAATCTAAAAGTACTGTGACGATCTACTCATTTTTATCGAAATTTCAATGGTCGTTTTGGCCAGTCTTGACGTATAGATTAAAACGTACAATTAGACGATGCATTAGACATTTCGATACTTTTAGTTAGTATCAATGTATGGATTCAAATGTACAAGTACATAATGCTTAGAGTACAAGTATATCATAAAGTATACATGAAGCAAAAAGGTTTCATGAAACATAGAAAAATAGAGAAATCCCACCCAAACTATTCGCATACCTTAACTTCTTTCTCCTTATCTCTCGTTTACGCCTCTCTCAATTTTGAATTCACGCTCCGCATCTCAAACACCGATAATCCTGCCATCTCTTTTCATTTGCAAAGAACGAGATGCTAGAGTGAGGGAGAGAACCGGTGGGTTCCGGCCACCGGTTACAACAATGATTGATGGCTTTTAGAGTGGCCAAATATGAATAAGTCGGTAACAATCGCAAACCCCAACGGCGGCGGTGCTACGGTTTCACGATGACCATAGACAACCACAGAGGCGGAACCACAATATAAGTAGCCGTAGCACGGGCTACAGCTCAACCCCGTATTCACAGTGTTATTTTTTTCGTTTTTATACAAAGAATACCCTAAAAAATATGAGAATACCCCTAACCATAAAAATATGATAGTATAACAGTGTAAATCTAATTCGTTTTGCAAGCCTAAACATAATTGTTAATAGCCTATTAAGCTAGCCCATTAGCCCAAGACCCAAAATAATAATAAAACAGTCCCATTTATATGTTGATTATGGTGGCGGCAAGGGGCCTGTTTTATACGCAATCGAATTGGCCCGAAATTTTTGAACAATGCCATGGTTTGTGCAGTCGAAAAGGATTTTTTTCAAAAAGTAAAAGTGGACGACGTGATGAAACGATTTAAGCGATGAAAAAAAAGAAGAGGACAAACCTATTAGGTATTTGTTTTACTTTATTTATTTATTGTCGTTTTTTTCATATTGTATTTAAGCTATGAAAAAAAAAGAGGACAAACCTATTAGGTATTTGTTTTACTTTATTTATTTATTGTCGTTTTTTTTTCATATTGTATGATTGCACGGTAAAAAAAAATTTAGGATACTCCTGATTTAATAGGCTGGTTCCGCCACTGGACAACCAACGTCCCTCTTTCTTCAACGTTAACGTTTAGTGACCGCGAAGGTAACCGTCAAACCCTAAAATGTCTAAATGTTACTAAAGAGAGGACTCAAAACCTCTTTGTTGTTCAACCAATTTTAGAAGAATGGGAAAAGGATGATGAGTGCAACCCCATGGTTCTATATGCAAAGAAGACAACAAAGGTTATACAATATTATCGTTACACTCAGTTGCCCTTTGATTATTCTAGAATTATATTTAATCATATGTTTTTGTTGCAGCTAGACACGGAAAGGATCTTGAAACGGCTCGCAAAGGAAAATTTAAAGCAACTTTGAAGGATGGTTGCAATGTTAGCTCATGCAAATCCCATGACCGTGCTTTAAACCATAGTTCACCAGGTATGGGTGATTGCAAACCATAGCTCAGCTCGTTTGTACCCCTACTGCAATTTATATATTTATTTTTAATCAAATTTATCGGAATTTAGTTTGGTGATCAAATTCGGATGGACTTATAGTTGATCATTGTTTTATAACTATAAAAGTTAACAGCTTTGTTTTGAATTTGATGAATCTTTTTACTTAATTGTCAACTTTGTTGATCAAAGATGTGATCTTGCAAGTCATTCCTTTTAAGTCGACCAAAATAGGTATGGACCCGATCCGGTTGGATTAACCTGAAAACACCTTTTTATGTAATAAATATTATTACAACAATAATCCATGCCTATAAATAAGGTGATCTAAGAGATAAGCTTTGACAATATACTTTTGGTGACTTTCAACATGTTCTTTGTTAAACAAATTATTTTTTGTTAACCATTTGAATCTGTATTAAATAAATCATGAAGCATAAGTTTATATGAACTTTTTCTTTATGAATAAATGAAGAAAATGGTCATTCAAATCTGGTTACATTGGCACACATGTTATATTGATTTTCTCAGATTGGGGTCACTGGTTGTGGAAGTTGGCCCTCCTGCCGATTGGGTAAGATCAATGTGCATAGAGTTGTAAGTTGGTTGTATATCCTTTTCTATTTCCTTAATATTTTCTTCTGTTTTTGTATCTTCTTTTGTTCATAAACTAATTGAAGGTAAAGGGTCTAACAGTCTTTTGATTTATTTAACTGGTTTTGAAATTTGATTTTAAAGAAGGATTGCTTTGAGGTGTATGCCTTGGTTTCTGGGCTTTTGCATGTAGAGGTAACAGAGCCATCATCCTTTTAATATGTACTGTCATATATTTTGTGGATGGAAGAAGGTGTGGGTACAGTCTGGTCCAGTTGGTCGCTTGGTTATGTCTGCTCAACTAGAGTAGCTTGACAATCCTTGGGGCATTTCTCCTTTTAAGATCAAACGTAGTGGGGCGCTATGCCCCCATATAGCGCCGGAAAACGCCATAGAACACTGCCACGAAGGGCGGTATGAATGCAAAAATGAGGTGGGGCGCGAGTATTATAGCGGCGCTATTTTGTGTGTTTGTTTGATTTTTTTTTCAGTTTGTTTGTTTGTTTGAATGCTTTGTTTTTGTGTTGCAGGTATATCGAAGAAGAAGGAAGACAAGGAAGAAAGAAGAATTTTAGGGTTTTGTTTTTTATGGGCTTTAGGCTGGACTCAAAAGGTTTTGTGGTTTTATTGAGCCAAAGCCCGGTTATTTATGTAATGTTTTTATAAAGTTAGAAATTAATTAAAAGGTTTTGTTTTTAATTAGTGTAAGGTTTTTTTATTTATTTTATTTTAACGGTTTTTTTTTTTATTTTATTGTAATGTTTTTTGTATTTAATGAAATGGTTTTTAATTTTATAAAGTTAGAAATTGATTAAAAAACGAAAATTAATTAATTGAGTAATGATGAGGTAGGGGCTTTATGACTACAGGCTCTAGTGACATAACGCCTCATAAAGCCCCTGTGTGACGTGGCACGACACGTGTCGCATAACGCCCACAAAGGGGCTTTATGACTACACATGGCCTAAAAAGGCATGATTGGTAACATATATATAGGGATCTGACGCTTACATTATAAATGATGACTAAAAAGGCGGTTTTTATGCAGGTTGTGAGCTTGTAGGTTCTCATATAATTGTTAAATGTAAATTGTCTGTTATTATTATTTTTGACTTTTTTATTTATAGGGATCTGAAGCTTAGATTATAAATGATGACTAAAAAGGCGGTTTTTATACTTTTTAAAAGGGGTAACTTTGTAAAATAGTAACTAAGTTTTGAAGTTGTTCCATTAAAGTCACTCATTCTTTTTTTGTCTTGCTAAAATCACTTAAGTTTCCTATTTGTTCCAATCTTGCGTAATTTACAGGTTTCCAGGTTACCTTGATTACGTGTCAGGTCAACTTAATTTTTATATTTTCACAAAAAAAAAAGATACTTCTCTTCTTCACATGTCATCAGACCCAATTTTTATACGGTCAACTTAATTTTAATTTTTATATTTCCTCTACTTCCACATCTTCATCTTCCCCACTATATGGTTGTTTCTGAAACTAGCACATTAATTCCCAATACATTGCGGAAGGTGAAGAAACAGTACGGCAACTACCGAAACTAGACGATTTCCCCAACACAACACCCACCCAAACTTTGTCTTCCCCAACAAAGACCACCACCGCCGGCCACACCACCATTTCAGGCCACCATCATCGGTGATAGGTCATTTCATTTTCTTCACTACAACCATTCCCCTTGCACCTCGATTGGATTTTTCAAATATGCCAAGGGGAACCAAAGAAAAACGAACTCACGCACCACATCAGAAAAAATAAATCCACCCACCACACCAAAAAATATATGCTCATCATCTCCTTGTCAGATCTTTTTGTAATCCTACATATCCACCGATAAGAACCACGAGTATTTGACGTTAGTACAACTAGTTAGTTTCCTTGTTCGTTTTTTTCAGGCGAGAGGGAGGTCCTGATTTGCAGATTTGATATATGTTTCCATCTGCAACTTGTGTTTCAAGTGAAGATGGTTGTTGGTTGCGACTATATGATGGTTGTCAAGGTTGGCGAGTGGTTAGGACGATGCCGGAGAAGTTGGTCGGCAAACTTGTCACCTCCGAATGATGTTGGAGAGATTGAGTTATAATACAATATATTAGCATTAAAAATATAAAAAAAATAAAAGAAAAAAAATTAGTAACCTGATTACCTGGTAATTTCACGCTATTATAACACCAAATTAAAGTTTAGTTACTTTATAGAAACAAAAAAAGTTTGAATGACTTAATTGGAACATATGGTAAACTTGGTTACATTTTTATGGTATTTTCCCTTTTTAAAAACAAAAGTTTGTAAAATGTGCAGCTCGGTTCGTCAACACTCAAACTAGATGTTGATCTATTAATAATTTGTGTTTCATACTTTCATATGTTAGTACTGTAATGTAATTCATTAAATTGTCAGTTAGTTGACTAGTATTTAAATAATTGTGTTCTACCTCTCTTACGAGTTATAGAACTGCAAAACATAAATTATATTAAAAAAATGAAATCTTGTGATTATTTAATTCTTCTCAAGAATTCAAGATGATCTTGTGTTTGTTGCATAGTTATGATAGCGTCTATTTTTTTGGGTAAAGGGTTACCCGGGTGATTCTATATATTCACACACAAAAAAACAAGTAGCGTGGAAAACCCACACTAGTTCAGTCATGAGACATGCCTCATGAAAGTAGACCAAAAAGACAAGGCCAACTACAAAACAAACCGACTAGACTAATATCTAGACAAAAATCGGACAAACACAAGTATCAATCAACCATCGCCGTCCTTGAGCATATCTCCATGGATCTCCCATTCTTCTAGCAGCCGCTTCACATTAGCCGTGCACTTGAACTTTGCCCCCATCAATTTGTATTGAACAATGCTTAGAATAGCAGTAGATACTATGTCAGGAGGCCTCAGTTGGTTCTTGAACAAGCGAGCGTTCCATTCCTGCCATATAACATAAGCCGAAGCTGCAACAACCAGCCTACTAACATAATTAGCAGCGCTCTTAGACCGGCCACGAACACATAACCAATCAACAATACTATTCCACTTTGCATTTACATCCACCATTCCAGCTTTACTGTTAGGATCTGAGGATCTACTGATTGTGCTTGTTTGTGAGATTTGAACAAATCAAATAGATATGAGCAGTTTTAAGTGCAGCGGAAATGAATAACAAACTTTGTAAACACAATCAAAGGAGAATATAGTTTGATAAACAATTGCTTTTTCATAGAGTCGAAAGATTACATTAAAAGCAAAAGATTACAATGCAAGCTTACAGACTAAACTCCTCCTCAGCCTGATACTCCAGAGTTGGTTGCACAAGATGAAAGGATTGAATTGAGGAGAAGAACTCACTCAAAACGATCAAATATAACAGTAAAGAGTACTGTCATATTTATAGGCAAACCAAACCACTGATGTACCTCAGCTGACGTCACCATGATAGTGACATCTAACAGCCTAACAAACTCTAAACACTGGTCTATACATAACTACTGATGTCTAACAACTGATTGATAATAAAATACAAAACAAGTCTAACACTGTTCACGTTCCACTGTTGTAGCCTAAGCACTGACTGTTTAAACATCAGTGCTTTCTTCAAAAGGTGATCAGTCTTTGAATGAGCAGTGCTTGGGTCTTCAGCAGTACTTAAGAGACAGCAGTAGATAGAGCTCAGTGTTTGCCTTTTAGCAGTCTTTAGTTGTTTCATCAGTGTTTGGTTCATCAGTTGTTCTTCTGAGCAGTACTTAGAGTGTATCAGCAGATAGGTAACCACTGTCAAGGGGAGAGCTTAGTGTAAACGTCTGCTTATTATGAATCCACTGTTGTGAACCGGTTTTGGCTTTCATTATATGTTCCTCTGGTAGGGTTCAATCCCAACAATCTCCCCCTAGAACAGATAATGCCAAAACCCTTCATTATTCTGGATTTTTATTCTTCATCAGAAGTTCCTTTGCTTTTCTTTTAAATTCTTCCTCAAACTCTTTGGAACTTGAATCAGCCTCATCCCTGCACAGTGTAAGCTCAAGGAGATCTTGTAGATCTTCAACACTCAGGCCTAGTGCTTGATTCCTTGATATATGCCTCACTTCTCCATTGGTTCTGATCATAGTCAATACGTGGGTCTTTTGATCAGAGAGCCACTTTAGTATTTTTAAACCAAATGGGTTTCTTGAGAGAGGTTTATTGTCTGATGAACTTAAAGTGTTTGGCCTAGAGAAGAAGTGTAGAGCAGTATCATGAGCTTCAGAAATTCGTGTGAATGCTTTTTCAATAATCTCATTAGCTGCAGCTATGTCTGCTTCAACTTCTTTGTCAGTCAGCTCACTGCTTGTGACATCTGCTGATGATGTTTGGCTTACTACTTTGACCTTTTTGGCAAGGTCTTGTAGTTTTGCTAATTTTTCTTTATCTGAAGCCAATTTCTTGGTAGCTTCTTCAATCAGATCATCTTCTTTATGCTTTCCTTCACCAACAGTCAGCTTTTCCTTCCTTTCTTTTCTCAACTTTGTAACAAAGGCTTCTGTACTGATTTGTGTTTCAAATGTCTTGACCTGCTCCTTTAGCTTTTTGTAGTCAGATTTTTTAGGAGTGTTGGAGACTTTCATCCTCTGTTTCTCAAGCCTTTCATAAGCTTCATCAGTTTGCTGCATTGACCATTTTGCTATGGCATCTGCAGTATCCACCAACTCCTGCTTCTTTCTTTTATGCTCGGAAATAAGATCAGCTATGAATTTCTTGTATTTGTTCCAATTTGGAGCTGTCTTTTTCTTCCGTGGATCAAGTTTAATCTTTTCAATTCTGTTAGCCTCATGCTTTAGTGCAACTATTGGCCAGTCTTTGAATTCTTTTTCTTCAGCAGGATAGAACTTTTCTTTCATTATGTATCCAAGATATTCTTTTCTCAATTCATTTCGTTGATCTGCTTCAGGGGATAAGCTTGACATTTCTTTGTTCAAATTACTTGCATATTCTTCTATTTGTTTGACTTTGTTGAGCAGGAATTCCCTTCTTTCCAAAATGGCTTCATCACCTTGATCCTTGCATTCAACTTTGGCTCTTATCCTTGCTTGTCTTGCTTTTATTTCGAGATATTCATCCATGTTTTCTGGAATTATGAAACCTATGAGAGAAGGAAATTTCCTTATTGAAGGATCATCTTCAGTGTAAAATTGTTTCATCTCATTTTTCACAGCTTCTAATTCCAATGGATATTTAGCAGCAACAGGATCATACTTTTCATCAGTAGCCTGTGTTGTTTCTCTTTTTCTTTTGTGAGGCTTTGGAGGTTGTGATGTAGGAATGGTGGAAACAGTGGTGGATGTCTGACTAACAATGGTTGAAACAACTGGTGTTTCAACCGCTGTTGTCATTACAACTGCTGATATGTCAGCAGATGTCTTCTGCTTTTGAGCAGGGGTTTTTGATGGTGGTGATGGTGGTGGTGACTCATCATCAGGAATGAAAACCCTTTTCTTTTTAATGTAGGAGAGGCTGATGATGTTTTGGGTGGATCAGTGGTTTGAGATTGAATAGCAGTGGTTTGTGATTGTGATTGACTGACAGTGGTTGAAATCTTGGTTTAATAGACAATGGAATGTTAAGGACTTATAACCAAACCGAGACCTATTAATAACCTCGAGCCTCACAGCGACGAGTTTAGCAGCACACTTGATTTTATTAAATTACCGGATATTACTTCTAAGGTTACTTACAGGATTTTCACCCTAAAGGATTAATGATCTATTACGTGATAAAGACCGTCACCTAAATCAAGAACCCTAGCACAACCCTATTATGTGATAAAGACCGTCACCAAGGATTATACGAAGCAATAAACAGTGATAAAATAATCGTCAAGCACGCATATGCACCAAGTTAAATTCCCAAAGCTTTTACAATACAAGAAAAATCCACAACCACGCCAAAAATCGAATAAAGAACCAAACTTTATTTAACTATTGTCGTCACCTAGGTAGTTAAAGAAGTCTAGCCGAATATCATAGTCAAGAACAAGAAGCAAATCTCAAATAACAAACAATTCATAATTATGAGTTCGAATAACATAAAGTATATCAAACTAATAAAATAATTATTTGCAAACCCGGGATTGAATCTTGATCGTGGCTTGAACCCTCGAACCCTTCTTCTTCTCCCTGCTGATCTTGTATGCGTGCGTCTCCTGCTTCTGCTTCCGATGTATATGCGGCTGATGTGATAATATGATTATTTAAAGTGATTCGTCCCTATGCGCCTCTCTTGTCTGCCCCTTATTAATTCAGCAACAACCCCCTAAATAATATTGGTGGCCTCCAAAACAGTCGTTTAACTCAACCTCCAAACAAATGGGCTTTGGCCCAACTAATTCGTCTGCCCTTGCTCGAAATTAATCCAAAAAGTGGGGCTCCCCTTGTTTTCGTCTGATGTCATCTTCCTCTCATGTTGATTGGCCCTCATTCAGAAAATATAGCGCCAAATTTCCTACGGTCACTGGCAACCCACTCTGCCCAACTGACTGGTTATTTCCTTATTACTCGTTTTTGCTCCATTTACACCAGGACCTGCCAAAACACAAAATAATATAATATACTACTAAAAACTAAATAAAACAAATAAAAACTATACGAAAATTATACACTTTACACGGGACAAATATGTGTATTTTACCCTATATCAAATATCCCCACACTTAACCTTTTTTCGTCCCCGAAAAAGAATTATGCAAACGGAATCATAGTCGGAATAGTCGAACGAGCCAAAAGCTTAAGTTATTTTTATTAAAACCGAAACTCGTGTTAGCCGCGATTGCAAGTATACTTGTCCTCTTAAACCCAACCCGGTTCCAAGCCCTTATCATGCAATTTAGTTCAAGTTCGGTCAATCTACCTAGGGTCTCACGCTAAGAATCGCAGGTCCACCTAATCCCCCCTCAAGCTTATAGGACTAAAGGAACAACCACTGGGTTATTTCCTAACCGTCTTATATCAAAACCAAGAGAGTTTACAATCAATTTTTTTTTCTTTTTTTATTTTTCATTTTTTTTTCTATTTTTCTATTTTTGCTTTGCTTTTTGTTTTTTTTTTTGTTTTTTTTCCTTTCGTGAGTCTAGACGATGCTTTCCCTAACCAAGAGGTATTCCGGCTGTAGAGTCGCTATCCCCAACCACAGATTAGTTAGGTTTCGGTACTTTTAATCGGCAATTCGATTTCACACATCCCAGAGGCATTCCGGCTGTAGAGTCGCTATCCCCAACTCGGATTACATAGACCTGTGTTACTTTCATTTAGTTTCTAGCTCACTTTTTATTCTATTTTTTTTTCTTTTTTTTTTCGCAAGATCACAAACTCAAACGGGTTTAACTTATAACGGTGCCCCTTATACTTTTATTGGCAGTTTCAGTTTCTCCACTCTCCCTAGATGAGAACCCACTAGTAGACCGACAATTAGGTATATTTTAGATCAAAGAAACCCAGAACTGAATCGAGCCTACCCGCACATCCCAAACTAGACACAAGCACGATTATTTTATCTAATATTATCATTATTTGAACCCGATCAAAAACCCGACTTTTCTATCATTTTCCGTTTTTATTTTGCAAACTTCTTGTTTCAAAAGACATTTTCTAATTTTTTTAATTTTTTTTAATTTTTTTTTTATTTTTTTATTTTTTTATTTTTTTTTGTATTTTTCGACTTTTTATGACTCAAGACTCTACTAACTAACGACACTAAACGATAGTTTCCCATCCCCACACTTAAACTCTACATTGCCCTCAATGTAGGATGGAAACCGACTCAAAAAACTAAAAATAAATAAGAAATAAAAGACAAAGGCAAATCGGAAAGGACTTAGCTGGTTTTATAACATCGTGTATGCTTCAAATCTTTCGTCCAATCCAGCTCGATCGTATAGCATTTCATTCGCGATCGGCTTTGACTCTGACTAGTACGCTCGATAAATGCCTGGAATTTGATAAGCAGCTCCAAAATCACCCGAATGGAGATTGAGTACGGGTGGTACATATTCAAACCTGTATAAACAAAAACAAGCAAACACCAAAGCAGTACCGACTCTAAAAAAATGACTAAAAAAACACAAATTTAGACTCATATACAAAAAACTAAGACTCTATACAAACTCTACAAAACCTCCCCACACTTGAATTTAATCAGGAGGTTTTTCTTTGATCTGGACCTTATCTAACCCGTTTAATTCCACCCGATCAACAAAAATAATTAAACATTTATTGGTGGAATAATAAAATGATTTTAAAAGTTTTAACTTCAAAATTTTAAACGGGTCAGACCACCAAAATTTAAACTTACCTGGAAGAAACCGAATGTGCGGCATGTAGCGAGAAGACTGATCGTGCGCCAACGGCTCCTTCTTGTACCAGCCTTCAATCCTCTTTCGTTTTCCATCTTTTCTTTTTCTTTTCTTTGCCTTCTCCCATGGTTTTGATTTTTTAGTTTCATTTATCACTAATACCACAGGCCAGCTATGGTGTTCTTCCTCTTCCACCACTTCTTCTTCTTGTTTGATGTCCGTCATTGGGCTTCCTTCAAGTAAAGCTTCTAAGTAAGCAAGGTCTCCCTCCGGATCAAACTCCTTTACCTCTTCATCTACCCGCAACCCATCTAGTTCTACCCTAAATTCATTTTCCCAATACAACTGATCTTCATTAGATGGCTGCTCAACTTCTTCATCTTCTTCTCCTTTTCTTTCTATCTCTACTTTTTCTGCTTTACTCTCCACATTTCCCCATATCGTCTCCCCATCAGCAAGCTCGGGAATCACTATCGCCTTGTAATTTGAGCTTTGAACTGTAATCCACTCATCATCATAATCACCCCATTGTATTTGTTGCTTCTGCTCTCTATTTCCCCAACCCATTTCCAACCGAGCAGCGATCGCACATTCTTCATACCAGTGTGGTCCACCACATTCTTCACACCTTGGATCCCTTTGCTGACTGAGGTCATACTCTATCATTGGGCCAATTAGCCCGATCATTCGCTCAAGTATACCGATCATTTTCAGAAACCTTGGATCCCCGCACTCCTGAAATTCTTTTATCGTCTGCAAGCAAATCATAATTACTTCCCTGAGCTTGAAAAAATGGGGAAACCTCTCGCTAGTATTTGTGGAATACCCCTGCGAAGAATATTGTTGTGGCTGCACAATGGGGTTAGTATCATAATCTGCAGAGGACCCCTCATATTGGGGGCATTTAACTGTAAAGTGAGGCCCTCCACAAATTTCACACATATCTACTAGACTCAAGAAAAATAAAATAAATAAGAAAACAAAAAAAAAATACACGGACAATTAGACTCCTATGACTCAATCTACAAAACACTTGCACGTATAATGTCAATTAAGTCCAAACAAAGTAATCAACGCAATCGCCAAGAGTCCCCGGCAACGGCACCAAAAACTTGATGTGCTAAAAGTGGTTTAACTAAATTAACTAAATTAAACCCTAAACTAGACTCTCTAAGTTTTAAATTTATAAAACTAAGACTCTCTAAACCCTAAACCACACGACCGGAAAGTGTACCGATCGATGCAGTATAGCCTAAGGAAGTCCGAATATCGAACCCAAGAGACTCTACTGATTACGCTAAGATTCTATCTAGACTAAGACTGACACGACTTAACTAATTGTTTATTTGATGGGGGGTTTCTAAAAATCCTAAAGAATGCAAATAACGAATAAACTAGATTAGCTAAATAACTAACACGAACACGAACGAAGACTTTGACCAGAGATGATGAAGACTACCTAGGCTAGACGCAAGCTAAACTCAGAATGGATCTCTATTCGATGATTTTGTGGTGTGGAACCGGGATCTTTGGATACTAAACGTATTAAGACACCACTAAGCCCCTCAAACACTCTCAAGGCAATTCTTATGGCACTACCTAGGCTGTTACGCTCACCGGTTTTCTAGATTTCCTCTCAGTCCTCTAGTTTCTTGAAAGTGCCTATATAAGACGCTCTACCTCTCAGCGCGAACGTCTAAAGCAACTACGGGTTTTAATCTTGGTTTAATAGACAATGGAATGTTAAGGACTTATAACCAAACCGAGACCTATTAATAACCTCGAGCCTCACAGCGACGAGTTTAGCAGCACACTTGATTTTATTAAATTACCGGATATTACTTCTAAGGTTACTTACAGGATTTTCACCCTAAAGGATTAATGATCTATTACGTGATAAAGACCGTCACCTAAATCAAGAACCCTAGCACAACCCTATTATGTGATAAAGACCGTCACCAAGGATTATACGAAGCAATAAACAGTGATAAAATAATCGTCAAGCACGCATATGCAACAAGTTAAATTCCCAAAGCTTTTACAATACAAGAAAAATCCACAACCACGCCAAAAATCGAATAAAGAACCAAACTTTATTTAACTATTGTCGTCACCTAGGTAGTTAAAGAAGTCTAGCCGAATATCATAGTCAAGAACAAGAAGCAAATCTCAAATAACAAACAATTCATAATTATGAGTTCGAATAACATAAAGTATATCAAACTAATAAAATAATTATTTGCAAACCCGGGATTGAATCTTGATCGTGGCTTGAACCCTCGAACCCTTCTTCTTCTCCCTGCTGATCTTGTATGCGTGCGTCTCCTGCTTCTGCTTCCGATGTATATGCGGCTGATGTGATAATATGATTATTTAAAGTGATTCGTCCCTATGCGCCTCTCTTGTGTTCCCCTTATTAATTCAGCAACAACCCCCTAAATAATATTGGTGGCCTCCAAAACAGCCGTTTAACTCAACCTCCAAACAAATGGGCTTTGACCCAACTAATTCGTCTGCCCTTGCTCGAAATTAATCCAAAAAGTGGGGCTCCCCTTGTTTTCGTCTGATGTCATCTTCCTCTCATGTTGATTGGCCCTCATTCAGAAAATAGCGGCAAATTTCCTACGGTCACTGGCAACCCACTCTGCCCAACTGACTGGTTATTTCCTTATTACTCGTTTTTGCTCCATTTACACCAGGACCTGCCAAAACACAAAATAATATAATATACTACTAAAAACTAAATAAAACAAATAAAAACTATACGAAAATTATACACTTTACACGGGACAAATATGTGTATTTTACCCTATATCAACAAGAAATGATAGGGAAAAAGGAACTTTGCCAGAGGCGCTTTGAATGCTAGCCTTTATAGCCTTGATATCTGCTTGAGTGTCTTTAAACCTTGATTCCACCATGTTGGTCAACATTTGTACATGAATAGCATGCTTTTGATCAGCCATATGTTGCTGTTTTTCAAGCATGGGTTGAAAAATATTCCAAAGCTCATTTGCAGCAAATGCATGTTGTGCAGGTGCTTGAGCAGAAACAGCAGTGGCTTGTGCTTTTTGAGCTTTTAAAATCTCATGCACCATATCTTTAATTTCAGCAACTGAATCTTCAAGTTTTTCAACTCTTTCCGTCAATTTCTGATATTTTGAATCATCACCTACATTAGTAGGATCATCTGAATCCCCACCAGTAGTGGTTGTATCAATGTGTGACTTAGGAACTGAGTCCCAGAAATCACCCATTGATGCCCCTTGTTCTTGGTACTGGGGACTTCTTTCTTCAGCACTCGATAAACCTTTGATGGTACCGGTGGTTAGAATCAACTCACTGGTGGTTATCGATGTTGCCATGGAAGAAATTGCCTTCAAGGGAGTCTTATTAATGAAACAACTGTCCAACTGAAGATCTGTTGATCCATCAGTTGTAGTTACTGCTCCACTTGAACTACCACCGAGAGTTACTTGTAACTCAGGGGGTGTAACCTCCTCAGTTGTTGCTGGGATAGCAGAGGTATAAGCATAAGACCCAGTCACTTGTGGAGGTATACTCTCAGTAATGGGTGATAGAGAGGAACTGGTTTGTGTCTGTGCAATAACAACTGCATGCAACAGGGGTATTATTGATTGTGGCATTATGATTGGTGAGGGTATGGGTGTTGAAAGAGACATGTCCTTGGGATCAGGACTGTGGAAGATAGATCCGAGTGGATCCAGAGCTTCATAATTTGGTGTCCCTGTGATTACAACCTGATCCTTTTGTGAGGATGCAGGAGGAGTTTTAGGCATAGGTTGAGATCTTTCTTCCAACTGCTGTGAGGAAGTAGCAGCAGTGGTTTGTGGTGACATCTGTGTTGTCACAGGCAGTTGCTCTGGGATCTCATCTTCCAGAGTTGCCTTTTTCTTGGGTTTGGTGGGCTTTTTGGAAGATTTTCTTTTGGTCTTTTTGGTGATGTCAGGTGTGGGTTTCAAAGCAGGGGTTGTACTGCTCTGATCACCTGGAGCAGTGGGCTCAGCAGAAGTTGCCTGAGGATCAGTGGCAGTTTCTAAAATTTGCTCAGGCACCTTTGCTTTTAATTTTATTGGTGCCATCATTCTTGAAAATGTTTCAATTGTTAAACCTTTTATTTGAAAATGGACACCTTGTTTGGGCAAATTTTCATCCTCTTTTTCAAAGTTTTGTTTAAAGTAATAGCTCAGAAATCTTGGAAAAAGAAGAAATGATTTGCTGTCAACATTCTTTACCATGTCATTGAAGATCTCCTGGGAGTAGTTGTAATCTTTATTGTTTAAAATAGCATAGCCCAGGCATTGAATCTTCAATGGTATTTCATTAAAAGCTGTTGTTTTATTAGAAACACAACTCAAAAGTGTGTGAAATAAAAATCTGGATGCAGAAGGGAAATAACCTTTTTGTAAGGTATCTACCTTTGATTGTTCTGCATATCCCCTTTTTATGAAATCAGTTTTCATCAGGGCTTTATCAAAAGATATTTTACCGTTCTGGTCATTCAGTTTGAAGACTTCTGAGATTGATTTTGGGGTTATTTGAATCGCTTTACCCTGTATCGAGGAGTTGATGGCAATGACTTTGTCGCCTTGTTTTTCAAGCGTCGCCTTCTTCCAGAACTCTCTCTGGGTTTGCAAGTAAATGGGAGCATCTGCTGTCAACAAAGTTTTGTACTTTGATGCAGATAGTGTATCAATGATGGAGTCGAAGGTGTGGTTATCGGTGGGTTTTGTGAGGAGACCCAAGTAGTTATGCGGTGATTTGTATGGGATTTCAAAGGTTTCTTCGGTAGTTTGAGCGACCTCTTTTGAAGATGATGGTGATTTTGGTTTAGATTTAGATTTTGATTTTGACTTCGTCATTTTGATGAAGAAGAATCGGAGAGTGTTTTGGGAAGAAAGGTTGGAAACTGCTTTGAGAAGAGAACTTTTGGAATCCAATTCGACAGTGTAAAACCCTGTTTGGGGTTTTGATCAGGGTTTTATTTAGGGAAAAAGTGATCGCTGATGTGGCAGCGGTTGTTATGATCTGAAGGCTAAAAACTGACCACGTGTCAAACACTGATGAAATGGATGAAGGGTGGAGAACAGTTGTTTTAAGAGCCACTGATGAATCAAGCATCAGTGGTTACAACGGTAATAATGTGGACAGTGGTGGATTTTTACTATCAATGGATAGCATATCAGTGGATAAGACACTGATTTTGAGCATCAGTGCTTGCCAAGCAAAATGAAGAAACAGTGGTTGACTTTCAGCAGTGGATAGTGATTAGGAAACAGATGTATGAACAAAGCAGTGATTAGGGTAAATGATCCAGATTTGAAGGACAAGTATTTCAGCAACAGTTTTGAGAATTTCCATTCAAGGTTTTTGCCATATGTCAATTTGAAGGACAGTGGTTTAGTACCCCAGATGATGTAGACTTTTTGCTAAGGCACTCATTTTTGTTAGATATCCAAGTTAAAACATGAGATGCCCCAGTAGTTTAACCACAGTTTAGCAACCAACCTTTGATTAATGTTTAAAAACAAACCTGAGTATGACATGATCTTGAACAATGTACCACTTCCTTTTGACCCATTCATGAGGACAAGAATACCAACAAAAATAAGGTACTATGTCCTGACAGGAATTGAAACTAATGCCAACAAAAACAAGCGAAAGTTCAAAATATATTACTCAAAAAAAAATAAAATGAATAATATATCCTGATTATTCGAGAGAATCCTTTATATAAAAATTTTAAAGGATTTTCTGAGAACAGCATAAAAAAGGATCTGGTAAAAAAAACGTAATCATATCATTCTCAAGTTTATGAAAATGGTCAGTGGTTTGACCGCAGTGGTAGAATATTTTGAATACATTTTGACCACTGTTTGGTACCATTTTCTTTGTCAGTTGATTGCAAACATGAGGACACAAGAACTAGTCCATTCATAAGCTTAATCACTGAGAATACTACTGCCACCTGAATTTTCCTGAGTCAAAGAGTACAAACAGTTGCTTAATGACCATTTTTACCCCAAGCTTTGACTCTTAAGTGTTTTACGTTTATACTCTTTTCTTTTGACTTCAAGAGTTTTGAGATAAACACACTTTCGAGTTTTATGAATTTTAGTCCAAAATCATTTTGTAGTAATGTTTTGAGAGACACGGTCATGTTTGCACAAATTTTTCAACCAATCTCACACTACACATGATACGGACTATGTAGACCCCTGATTTTCTTAATGTATTTTTAACAAAGTTGACTTGTTCCTTTTGAGGATCTCAACCTGTTTTTCAACACATAAGATTGAATAACTAAAGTTTTAATTTCCCTCTTTTTATGTTAGCAAAACATCAATGTTTTTATGAACATAGGTTTTGTTAATCTGAGGTCCATACTTTAGTATTTAATGAGAACATCACATATTATACATCAACAATTAAAAACAATTTAGAAAATAAGAAATAATCTCATGGTTTAACAGATATTGTTTTCAGATCTAGAAACCATGAGTGTCTTGTGCATGAATTCACTTGTTGTGTGAAATTTGTGTGTCATATGACATCTTGGTTGATTTACAGAGTTTTTGATTAACCACTTTGAACATGATTTACTCGATACTCTGTTTTTCAACTAAATACAACCAACCTTAGTATCAATAAATTTTGAGCCGAACTGTTATGTCAAATTGATTGTTAGATCGAATTTGACTGTCCAGGCCCTGATACCAATTGTTAGGATCTGAGGATCTACTGATTGTGCTTGTTTGTGAGATTTGAACAAATCAAATAGATATGAGCAGTTTTAAGTGCAGCGGAAATGAATAACAAACTTTGTAAACACAATCAAAGGAGAATATAGTTTGATAAACAATTGCTTTTTCATAGAGTCGAAAGATTACATTAAAAGCAAAAGATTCCAATGCAAGCTTACAGACTAAACTCCCCCTCAGCCTGATACTCCAGAGTTGGTTGCACAAGATGAAAGGATTGAATTAAGGAGAAGAACTCACTCAAAACGATCAAATATAACAGTACAGAGTACTGTCATATTTATAGGCAAACCAAACCACTGATGTACCTCAGCTGACATCACCATGATAGTGACATCTAACAGCCTAACAAACTCTAAACACTGGTCTATACATAACTACTGATGTCTAACAACTGATTGATAATAAAATACAAAACAAGTCTAACACTGTTCACGTTCCACTGTTGTAGCCTAAGCACTGACTGTTTGAACATCAGTGCTTTCTTCAAAAGGTGATCAGTCTTTGAATAAGCAGTGCTTGGGTCTTCAGCAGTACTTAAGAGACAGCAGTAGATAGAGCTCAGTGTTTGCCTTTTAGCAGTCTTTAGTTGTTTCATCAGTGTTTGGTTCATCAGTTGTTCTTCTGAGCAGTACTTAGAGTGTATCAGCAGATAGGTAACCACTGTCAAGGGGAGAGCTTAGTGTAAACGTCTGCTTATTATGAATCCACTGTTGTGAACCGGTTTTGGCTTTCATTATCTGTTCCTCTGGTAGGGTTCAATCCCAACATTTACCTCTCACCATCTTCCATACTTCAGAAGAGTATTTACATTCAAAAAAGAGATGATTATGAGAGTCAAAATCAGCATAACACAATAAACAGCACATCATGTTCATGTTGCCCGTCGTCCTTGCATCCCATCTTAGGATCCTGTCTTGAGTCCAGAGCTTACGGCGCATGATCAGCCACATGAGGAAAGCATGCTTAGGAATACATTGAGAAAACCAGACAATGTTAACCCATGACACTTCCGGCTCCCTCGTCCTAATAGAATGCCACACAATAGACGAAGAAAACTCCTTGCAATCATTACCATCCTTCCAAAGCAAACGATCAGGAATTCCAGAATGTATTTGCACGTTTAAGTGATTCAAAACTGGGAATAAGTCTCTCCAAGCTGCAGGCCACAACCAAGAGCTTGAATCCGAAACATTACTAACTGTGGATTCTAGTGAAAAACCCGCATTATTAATAGTCCTCGGAGTAAGAAAACTGCAAAGAGGCCCCATGTCACACCAATAATCGTACCAAGCCGACGTACCCCTCCCATCCCCAACTTTGGACCAAATAAAGTTCCTAAGAAGAGGACGAAGCTGAAGAATCTTCCTCCAGCTCCAACAAGCGTTCGCATGCACTTTGCAATCCCAGAAGTTATGGTTCTTTAGACGGTACTAATAATTCCAGTCAATCCACAAAGACTCACGCTTAGAGAGAATGCTCCAAACATGGGTCGCCATTAAAGACTTATTAACGTCATTAATGCGCCGAATACCTAAGCCTCCTTCAATTTTCGGGACGCAAACAGCTGACCACGGGACTTTGGCTTTCCTTTTTTGATCCAATCCTTGAGCCCAAAGAAAGCTACGCATCTTGTATTCCAAATCTGAAATCACTCGAGCCAGAAAAATGAATAAGAGGTAGACGAAACACACATCATAATCCAATTCACCATCGTTTGATCAAATCCAAAATCCAATAACACATTCTTCAGAAAACTCCATTCAACCGTGTCATAAGCTTTCTGGATGTCTACCTTGAATGCACACCTAGGAGGCCCAAAATTCCTATGATAGTTGTGCATCAATTCTTGGGTCAGCATAATGTTATCTGAAATCTTCCTACCAGGAACGAAAGCCGACTGATTTATGCTAACAATATCATTAAGGGCATGTTTCATACGATGAACAATGATCTTGCTGATACACTTCAAAAGAACATTACAGCACGAAATAGGGCGGTAATCCGTGACAACAGATGGAGTCAAAACTTTAGGCACAAGGACAATTAACGTATGATTAATCTCCTGAAGTAACCTTCCCGTGTTAAAAAAATCCCGAACAGCATCCGTAACCTCATTTCCGATGATAGGCCAAGCACTTTTAAAAAACGCAGCTGAGTAGCCATCAGGACCCGGCGCTTTATCATTACCAATATCAAACATAGCCGTCTTAATCTCCTCTACCGTGACCTGGCGAACCATGTTGGCCGCCACTTCTGGATTTAGCAACTTGGTAAAAAGATCAGGAGAAGGGATAATCAACTCCTCTCCATTACTTCCTAAAAACTTCTCATAATGATTCACAAAAGCTTTAGGAACATTCATACCCTCAAAAAATACTGCATTAGAATCAGTAATCGTATCTATGCGACTAGAATGGTTCCTTGATTTCAGAGACATATGAAAGAACGCTGTATTAGAATCTCCTGCCTTCAACCAATCAACCTTTGATTTCTGCTTTAAGAAACGTTCCTCGTCTAGATAAGCCTCCTAATATTCACGAAGGATTGATGCTTCATCAACACGAAGATTCTCATTCAAAGGGTCACGATCAATATCACGCTGGATATTATCCAGCTGGCCACGCAAATCACTAACCTTTTTGTGCAAATTCCCTTGCTTGAATAGAAGGGCCCGAAGAGGAGACTTCAAGATCCGAAGCTTCTTGACTACACAAAACTGGTGAACACCATCTATACGAGCTTCCCAACCCTTTTTAACAATATCGAAGAAACCTGGTTTGTGAACCAAGAAATTAGGAAACTTTAATGTTCTCGGTTTGACCTTCCCTGTTACCGATAATTTAAGAATACATGGACAATGGTCCGATATTCTATTTGGTTTGAAAATAGCAACTGAGTCGGGAAAGTCTTCCACGAATTTAGTATTTCCCAAAACCCTATCAATCTTCTTGAGTATCCCGACCCCCTTCTTTGGCTTTTGATTCCAAGTATAATGAAAACCAGTTCTGTTAATATCAAATACCTCTATGTCCGCCACACAGTCTTTGTAGGATCATTTTCACGACCAAACGAGTCGATCAGAAGAGTTCTTAGACAGAATCAAAGGCGGAATTCATTGATTCGGTCTTCGTTCAGCTTGTATTGCACTAGAATCACTATCAACTGTCTTGTTTATTGATCTATTAACAGTTTACAGGCCAGAGACACTTCGACAGCACTTCGGCGTCGGAAACAAGAAGCATACAAACGAAATGACATCACAGGTATATATAGGCACTTGATTTCGTACGAAATAGCCTAATCTATTTCGTGCGAAATACCCTGTTTAACCTAAAAACCTATTTTCTCGTACAACGTGCCCTGGACAATCATTTCTGAATACAAGACTCGATAGAAGACGAAGTCGACAGACATATGCACCAATAGTCTCCCCCTTGGATGTTGACGGAGTCTTCGGTACGAGTCTTGAGCATGTCGAGTCTTCTGTCTTGATCGGTCTTCTCAACTTTAGGAACTTCTCCTGGCTTTCCGTAGCAACAGGATCAGGAACCTAACTTCTTTGTCTTCAGACTCCCCCTTTCACTCAGCTAGGATCGCAGTCTGGAATTCTTTATCTGTAGCTTAGAATCGAAAACCTGGAATTAACCTTCAGGAATCGAAACTTAGCTCTTTCAACATTTCCTACACAAACTTTCTCACAAACACATTTTCTCAATTAAAACAAACTCCCCAACCCAAACTCAGTTCATCAAGTTTAGCACCTGGAAATTTTGAAAATCAGCTTTTCAACATCAGTTGTCGATTTTTTTTTTTTTTTTTTGAAAATAAAGAAATGCATAAAAAAATATGTACAAACAGACAATATTTTTGTGAGTTCGTGTAAGAGGATCATATCAGATATTAAGACACATCACTAACACCGTTAAGCTTTAAACATTTTAAGTTCTAAACGATTCACGTTGATTGACGATATAGTTGTCCTCTTAAACTCAATCTAAAACTTTCGAAATGCTTACCGATACGTTATGGTATATTAATTTTGCACTAAAATCTTATGGACCCCACGATCTTAGCATATCCCCTCATCATGCAATACACTGACTCAAGTAATGCCTTTACACTTTCATCAACTGTGATTTGTGCGAAAACAACGCAGAATGTTTAAACATTAACAATCAGGTCGATACTTCCGTATACGCAGAGAAAGTCCAATGTTTAAACAAAATAAGAAATAAAAACAAGTTGAAATTGTTTAGGCTTTAACCACCAGTTCGATACTCCCGTATACGCAGAGGTGATCCAAAGCTTAAACGAAACACCAAAGAAAATAAAGTAGAACGTTTAGGTACTAACATCCAGGTCGATACTCACGTATATGCAGAGGATGTCCAATGCTTAAACAAAATAAAGAAATAAAACAAGTTTAAGTTTTTGCAAAATGAAATGCACAATCACAGTGACTTTTTCAGCAAATTGTGAAAGCTCACAAATTTAACTGGTTTTATGTCTTTTGACAATCAACGATTACCGAGCAGGCACACAGTCAAGAAGGACAAAACTAAGTACTATGCGTTTGACCGTTTTTCCCACCAGACTTAGGCTTTTTTCTTTATGTTTGTATCGTTATCGCAAATCTACTAGTCTAGCTGAGCCTATCGTCACATCTTTAGTGAGACCGTTTATCACATTTTAACTTTTCATTTCTTTAGCATGCTGTGATAGTCCACTGATTTTCTATCATTTCCTCTTATTCACAACAACACTCATTTTTGCTTTTTCAATTTTTTTGGCATTTTCAAATTTTTTTTTAAAATTTTTACTCCCCCTAAAATCAAAATATGTTTCAATTTTGATTTTCTGGGAAAATTTGAAAACAAACTGTACAAAATAAAACTGACAACTTTTGTGAATTGCATCAATTCGCCATCCACATGGCATAAAAAATCAGAATTGCCCCTGACAACAAACTATTTTCCCATTATGATTTTCAAAACACTTAAGTTTGTTTTAATCAAAATGGTTTTTCTTGAAAATTAGATTTGTTGTTACCACTTGTAGGATAGAGGTTCAATTCATCACCTTGTTATTCTCTAACCACTTGAAAATTTTAACATTTTTAGGTTCCATCAACAACACCACTTGTAGGAAAGATAAATCACGTACAACTTAATGTCCCTGATTAATCTTGTAGGACGAAATATCATTTGACAAATACCATTCACAAATGTGATATTTCTCAAGAAAGATACCGATTCCTACTCCACGATTACCAACTTGGGAGCTCCGGCAAGTCAGGGTTTTCATTTGAAAAGATCAACCCAAGCCTGACTGTTCTTGGGTTTGCCAGTTTTCTGTTTCAAATTTCCACTTGACAATGATGGAAAGTTTGCATCATTCATTGTCGAAATGGAATCAACACCTTTTACCTCAACAAATGGCTCTTCTGGTTTTGACGAACCAGATTCATCGCCCGAACATGGTGGCTTGTCTGACTTTGACGAGTCAGATTCATTGCCAAAACGTAGCTCCTTTGTTTCCGAAGAAACAAATTCATCGCCATTAAAAACTTTGATAAAGATTTTATTTGAAAAATTAACTTTCTTTGATTTTTCATCAGTTTGATTAGTCAATTTTTCTTTCTTTATCTTCCCTTTTTTTCTCAGATTTGTATCTGAAGAATTCGTTTTGCTGGACTGATCCTGTTTTGTTGAGCAAATCGATTCACCAGAACTTTTATCTGTTTTACCAGTTGTATCCGAGGACAAAATCTTTTCGAGATACTCCCTCGCTTTCTTCCTTTTCTTCCTCAGTCTGTCTTTCTGCCCTTGTGAAAGCTTTACTTTCTTTTCTAGAACTTTCTGTTCTTTGGGCTTTTCTTCGACTTTGACTGGTTTCTTTGCTATTTTCTGAGATTCAGCCCTCAATCTTCCCTTTGATCTCATTGGGCAATCTCTGGCAATGTTTCCTTTGATTTGACACTCATAACATATCCTCGTCTCAAAGCTCCGACTCTTGCGGTTAACAGCAATGCGTCATCTGAAACCACAGTTGTAGCACACTCTGTTATCGTACCATTCACCACTTTCATACCAAACATTCAGATCATAACACTGTTTGGCCTTGTGGTAGTCTTGTCTTCTTTTGTCAGCTTGATTTGACATTTGAGCACTGTGGTCAAACCTGCACCACTTATTACCAACTGTTTTTGAGTTTTGATTTTCAAATTTTTGTGATTTTTTATCACGATTGGATGATTGAACTGATGAACTTTTATTGTTGTTTTGAGGATTTTTCAAATTTTTAACTTTTTGTTTTTGTTCCACATTCTTCTTCAAAGGTTTTTGCGTTGAGCATTCGCCTTTTTCAGTAGACTGTGGAACAGTTTCTTGAAAATTTTCTTTTAATTTCAGAAACGTTTTCTTTCTTTCATTTTCATCATCAGTTTTATCATCACAATCTTCAATTATGACTTTGTCATAATTTGTGACATCGTCACTTATTGGAACTGAATTGATCGGTTTTGGACATATGTGATCTTGAACAACTGATGAAGTCTCAAAACCTTTCAATTTCTTTTCTAACTCATCAATTTTATTTTTAGCAATCTCAGCTTCATTTTCAAGCCGAATAATCTTCTGAAGATGAGAATTTATAGCAATTTGTTTTTCAATATTATTTTTACTGAAAACAGATTTTTCATCTTCTAAAATCTTTATTTGACTTTGAAATTCTTTCTCAATTTTTACTTTTTCATTTTCAAAAATTTTTATTTTATTTTCAAAATCTTTTTCATTTTCTTTTAAAATTTTATTTTCCAATGTCAAACTCTCCACATCCTTCAAGAGTTTGACATTGTCTGCTTTGAATTTGTCACATTTTGAGCACATCTCAGTTATCTTTTCAACATCAGCTTTCTTCTCAATCTTGAAAGCTGGAATTTCTTCAATCTATTCTTTTACCACTTGAACTTTTTCTTCAGGTTTGACTTCCTCGTTCTGTGACAACACAGTTGTCTCCTCTTGTTCAGATGTTTCTTGATGACCACTGTCAACCTGTTTCTTCTCGGATTTTACCAATTCTTCCACATTTGCTGCCATATGATTCTTCATTTTCGCAGCCTGTTTATTTTTAAGCTCTTCCAGTTTACCTGCATAAAACATATTATACAATTCAGGTGCAAACATTCTTTTATAACATTCAAGTTTTTCAATTTCTTCACTGTCATCGTCACTCTCTTCATCTGATGAGTGATAAAAAACTGGAGCTTTTTCTGAAACAACTTCTGAACCCTTTTCAACTTTTTCTGAATCAACTTCTAAAGCCTTTTCAGCTTTCTCTAAAACATCTTCTGAATCCTTTTTTATTGAAACTGGTTCTTTTGAAACTAATTCTTCTGAAACTGGTTCTTCTTCGACCTTTATCGGAAATTCTTGTTGTGATTCGTAATAATAATACGCAATTTCCTCTTCAGACTCCATGTTTCGGTTTAATAGTTTTCACAAATTCACGCTTTCAAGCGAAATCAATACTTTCAAACGAAATCCCTCAAGCGAAATGAACAACTGGTGCGAAATGACCTGCAAAATGACTTCAAATGAAATGATTCACACGAAATAAGAAATTTCACACGAAATGAATGATTTCGTGCGAAATGACCAAGTGACACTATGATTTCGTACGAAATCAATTTAAATTCAAACGAAATGATGGTTTCGCTCGAAATGGACTGGTTTTCACACGAAATGAGTCTTTTTGGTGCGAAATAGTGATTTCGTACGAAATAGCTTCACACGAAATACCGGTTTCGTGCGAAATCAACCAAAATTTTAGACAAAATACTGATTTCATATGAAATGAACGAACTATTTCGTGCGAAATGAATCACAAAGGTGATTTCGTGCGAAATGAAAGCTCTATTTCGTACGAAATGTTGCTGATGTCATCATCTCGGCCATATTTTTGTCAATTTGATCAGGTTTTAGTTCGTATTTTGGTCCAATTCTTTCAAGGCTTTGTTAAAACACAGTTTCACTTATAATATGAGAAATTCAATCCATTTTAACCATCAAATTTTGTTTAATTTTGAAAAGAAGGTGTAGAAATCAGATTTTTCCAGCGAAAACAAGCTAAATGGTAAGAACTCTTCCTCCTGAGCTCTGATACCACTTGTAGGATCGTTTTTACGACCAAACGAGTCAATCAGAAGAGTTCTTAGACAGAATCAGAGGCGGAATTCATTGATTCGGTCTTCGTTCAGCTTGTATTGCACTAGAATCACTATTAACTGTCTTGTTTATTGATCTATTAACAGTTTATAGGCCAGAGACACTTCGACAGCACTTCGGCGTCGGAAACAAGAAGCATACAAACGAAATGACATCACAGGTATATATAGGCACTTGATTTCGTACGAAATAGACACATGCTATTTCGTGCGAAATACCCTGTTTAACCTAAAAACCTATTTTCTCGTACAACATGCCCTGGACAATCATTTCTGAATACAAGACTCGATAGAAGACGAAGTCGACAGACATATGCACCAACAATCTTGGAATTCACGCATATTGACTGTAGTAGACGAGACCCCCATGGATTTATCCTCGAGCATAAGAGCCGAGTTAAAACCCCCCATGATTATCCAAGGACTATTAGAAGCAATTGCTTTATGCATGGCTAACTGGTGCCACAGCTCCCTTCGAGTAACGTAATAATTTGTTGCATACACAATCGAACAGAATAATACTTTCTTATTAGTCTTGAAGATTAGCTGAAGATGCATAACCTGATCCGTTTGCGTTAAGACCATAACTTTCTTATTAGTTATGATAGCGTCTATTAGTGCCATTTTATTTACAAATTTCCGTTTCTTTTTATTTACATTTACATTTTCATCTAGCGTTTGATTGCTATTATCCGTTGCTAATTGTTTTTTATGCGCAATTTGCATTGCATCATAAGAAATCCTTAATGACTAGATCATCATATAGATTATTGATAAACTAACAGAAAATAAGTACCATATTGTAAATTTTTGTCGCCTCCGCATCACGCGGGTTTCCCACTTTCTATATATAATGTATTTCATAAGGATTTTAAGATGAACTTCGGTTCGGGATAATAACTGAACTCATCGAACCATGCACACCACAATGACATAGACTAATCGATGACTTCACTTATGAACTTCGATTTGGGATAATAACAAGTATTGTAATGTAAAGTATCGCCCCCGCCGTATCGCGCGGGCACCATGCAAGTGTTTAACAAATCACATAGACATGATTCGTGCACCTTTCACATAAACCAACTAGATTACCATCAATCAATCACATTGGTCATAATACAACACAATAGAGTTAACAATAAACTACAACAAGATACAGCCATTTTGGCGAATAAATCATAAAACATTTTTGGTGAATGAATCATAAAACAATTTTTGGATTAAGATAAAAGTATCAACACAAACACAATTGCTAACATTTTTTGGATTAAGAAATGAACTTACGAATTGTTATTCGAACCAAAGAAGAAAAAAACAACTGTTCCATTCATCCGTCCTTTTTAGTTGGCCCAAGACTCACATTTACAACCCAATTAATTTATCTTCTTTTTAATAACCTCTTTACATAGTTAGCAAGCCCATATACATTTGCCTTTGTTAATTTCAGCCCACAATATCCCCCATTGTGTTCTCATGAGTAGGGCTGTAAACGAACCGAACGTTCAGCGAACCGTTTGTGAACCGTTTGGCGGGAAGTTCGTTTATGTTCGTTCGATTAGCTTAACGAACGAACACGAACAAAAAATTTCGTTCGGTTAGCTTAGCGAACGAACACGAACATAGGTCTCGTTCGTTCGACTGCGTTCGTGAACGTTCGGTAATACGTTCGTTCGTGTTCGTTTGATTATATTAAAAAATAATAAATAATAAACCTTTTATTTGAACAGACTG
Organism: Helianthus tuberosus; assembly: GCA_030545235.1. NCBI lineage: Eukaryota > Viridiplantae > Streptophyta > Magnoliopsida > Asterales > Asteraceae > Helianthus > Helianthus tuberosus. The sequence goes on along the minus strand of JARYGA010007403.1, from coordinate 14,094 downwards.
AAAACTTGAAACCCTATTTTGTTCTAAGTTAGCTAAAATTTGGACATGCTAAGACATTTTTGGGGATAATTATGTATAAGTTAGTTAAAGTTGATTCATCGTTTTGTGGTGTATTAGACTTCTTGTGTTTTGATTTATCATTTGATGGTTGTATTTAACTATTTATATCCAATGTTTAAGGATAACAATATTTTTATTTTTTTTATTTTCAAGTTAAATGTTTGTTTGCGTTCTTTTTTATTTGCTTGTGTTCGTTTTTGTTCGCTTGTGTTCGTTTGTGTTCGAGACTAGTGTTCATGAACTGTTCGTGAACAGCTGAATTCCTTAACGAACGAACATGAACATGAACATAAACTTATGTTCGATATGCGTTCGTGAACAGTTCGCGAACATGTTAATATCCTTAACGAACGAACATGAACATGGCCTTGTTCGTGTTCGTTCGGTTCGTTTACAGCCCTACTCATGAGTCATGAATACTGACTTGAAGTTAGTGACCACTTTAATTGAAAGGTTTCCATCCGCTTGTAAATTTTTCATTTTTAACTCCTCTACAAAACGATAAAACAATGTAAAGGAGTATATTTTATAAAAAAAATCGGTGCAATTAAGAGTTAAATAATATACAATAACGTGTATATAAATTGCACCAATTAGCAGCTCTTGTGTATTTTATGTTTCGAAGACCAAAAAACATCCCCTAAATGGCGGCAAATGTGGTTGTTCGAAGGTCCAATGACGACGATAACATCATCTGGGTTTAGATCAGCGACCGGGCAGGCTATTTTCGGTTGTTTAAGGTCACCACGGTCCCGATCTACCTTTGCATGTGGTTTTCTCGGCCCAATCTATGGCGGCTAGGGTTTCAAGGTAAGTTTCCAACCTTTTTCGATTTGCCAGCTACATTTTTTGTTGTTTCCAAGGTTTAACGACATTCTCGTCATCTTAGGGCTTATGCTAGCAACGATGATGGAGCTATGATACTGATCTGATGGTTAGCATGGTGATTTCGAGAGTGTGTATGGAAGTTGTTGTGGATTCCTATAAGAGCGACAAGATCTAGGGTATGTTTGGCTAAAGTAGCGGGTAGCTAGTAGCTGTAGCTTTTTAGATATATTTGGTGTTTGGCATAGTAGCTGGAACTTTTAATAAAATGTATAAAATGTCCAAAATGGACATAACTAAAATTTAAAAAGCTTGTGCATTAAAAAATTCATTATCTGTAGAGGTTAAAATAGTCATTTTTTCCCTAAAAGCTTGTAGCTCCTTCTAAACGCTACTAGTAGGAGCGTTCAACCAAAAGCTTCAAGCTCCCAACCTAAAAGTTTCAAGCTCCTTCAACCAAACAAAACTTTTTTATTAAGTATGAGCTTTTTTTTTAAAAGATTAAAGCTAGAAGCTTCTAAAAGCTCCTAAACGCTCCATGCCAAACATACCCCTATCGTTCTTCCAATAGCGTCCGGCAACATGCCCATTTCTAGTGGTTAGCCAACTGGATCCCAACTAAGGGCATTATGGTCGGTGCTACTATAACACAGACGTTATGTTTTATATTTATATATATATAGGGAGCCGCTAAAATAAGAACCATCTCCAGTTGTAAGAACCGTGAGAACCACTATCAACCAATCAGAATAAGCCAACAAAAAGGGTGTTTTGGTCATTTACTATAATTGTCTAATCGCTATCTCTCTTCATTAATGGTTGCACACTTTTTTATCATTCCTCTCTCCTCTCTCTTCTCTTTTAAATTGAACTTCATCTTCTTATTCCATCTTTCTATCTTCGAGAGAAAAACCAACCTGCAACATCTAACAAAAACCTCTCATCACTTTAAAATTCAATACATCTCCTAATTGTCATCTCTCTCATCGGTGCCCCCTGTTTCCGGCGACAACCACCAACCATACACCTCCCCCGGTCTATACAGTTATCGCCGGAGTTGTACGACGGCGTGGTTTGGTCGTTGATCGGTGGGTGAGAGGTGGTATGGTCGGCTGTGGAAGACGGTGGTGGGAGGTTGTTGGTCGGCTGTGGAAGACGGTGGTGGGAGGTTGTTGGTCGGCGACGGAAGCTGGTGGGATTCTCGGTTTGGGCGGCGGGAATCTGTTTTGTCTCGGTTCACTCCTTTAAGTTCAAATTCAAGTTCGCGGCACGGTCGGTTCGGGTCGATTTTCATGTTCAGTTTGGTTATTTCTGGTACAGCGGACTCGGTCAACTCAGCTTCTGTTCGAGTCGACTCAGTCAACACTCGGTTCTACAAGTTCGAGTTCTGGTCAACTATGGTCAACTCCGGGTCAAAACGGAAGTCAAAGTCAGTCAACGCGGTTCGACAAAACGACACGAAGATTCGGTAAAAATTGTTGAGTTTTATTTAGTTAACGCGCACCGAGCTCGAACCGATACTTTAGTGACTTATTACGTTTGGCATTTTGATAGAAATTTTATATATTGTGTTTATATTGTTGAAAATTGTTGAGTTTTGAAAAGACAACGAGAACTTGAGTTGTCGGGTTATTCAAAAAACAGAGGAAACTCTGTCCGTTTTCCGTAAAAACGTAAAATATAAATTTTTTAATTTAAAATGTAAACATTTTAACGTAAAAAAGTTAAACGTAAAATGTAAAAAGTTTTACGTAAAACGTTAAAAGGTTTACGCAACACGTAAAAAGTATTACGTTAGCCATAAAACGTAAAACGTAAAAAGTTTTACGTAAAACGTAAAAAGTGTTACGTAAAACGTTCGGCTCAGGTCAACAAAGTCAACCTTGGTCAGCGGCTCGGTTAACTGTGGTCAACGGCTTCGGGTCAGGTCTCGGGATTCGGGTCAGGTTTATAGTTCTATTTATTTTCGTGAAAACGAGCTCGAACCGATTCGATCAAAGTATAGTTACGTTTTGATATAGTTGACAAAAAATTGATATTGTGATTGATTATTGAATTTTGAAAATTATAACGACAACTTGTGTTGTCGGGGCGACAAAAAACAGAGGAAACTCTGCCCATTTTTTTTGTAACGTAAAACGTAAACTTTTTTAACGTAAAACGTAAATTTTTAAATGTAAAACGTAAACTTTTTAACGTAAAGCGTAAAACGTAAAACGTAAACTTTTTAACGTAAAACGTAAACGTTTTAACGTAAAACGTAAACTTTTTAACGTAAAACGTAAAAAGTTTACCGTAAAACGTAAAAATTTTAAAAACTTTAGCGTAAAACGTAAACTTTTTTAACGTAAAACGTAAACTTTTTTAACGTAAAACGTAAACTTTTTTAACGTAAAACTTTTTTAACGTAAAACGTAAACTTTTTTTAAAAAGTTTAAAAAACGGGACGTAAAAAACGCCCGCGTTAAAATGGACGTAAAAAACGCCGCGTTAAAAAAACAACGCTTGAAAAAGCCGAGCGCAAAAAACGGCGTGCAAAAACGACCCCTTAAAAAATGATGCGTGAAAAAGCCGGGCGTAAAAACGGAAAACGTAATTTTTAACGTAAAACGGAAAACGTAATTTTTTAACGTAAAACGGAAAACGCAATTTTTTTTAACACAAAACGTAAAGTTTTTAACGTAAATGACGGCGCGTTAAAAAATGACGCGCGAAAAAAAACGACGCGTGAAAAAACCCGGCGTGCAAAAACACGGCGCGCTAAAAAACGGTGCGTAAAACCGGGAATAAAAAACCGCACGTAAAAACCCGGTCGCAAAAACGGCGTGAAAAAAACGGGGCGTAAAAAACGGCACTTAAAACGAGACATAAAAACGGGACGCTAAAACGGCGCGTAAAAACGGGACGTAAAAAATGGGGCTTAAAAACGGCTTGTAAAAACGTGACGTAAAAAACGTCGCGGCAAAAAACGGTGCGTAAAACCGGGCATAAAAAACGGCACTTAAAAACCCGGTCGCAAAAACGGCGTGAAAAAACGGAGCGTAAAACGGGTTGTAAAAAACGCACGTAAAAAACGGGTCGTAAAAAAAAGCGCGTAAATTTTTTTTATAAAAAAATCTGATTTCAAAATATTGTTTAATAAAGAAATCTGATTTAGAAAAAAATAATTAATGTAATAGGACAAAATTGTAATAAAAAACAATAAACTTAAAAAAAAAAAATTACTTAAATACCCTTTAGATTAAAATATTAAAAACATTATAAGACAAAAAGAATTTAATATTACTTTTAACTACTTTTAATCTCATCCATCCATTTTTAAGATCTAATGGTTAGAAAGTGGTTCTCGCGGTTCTTACAACTAAAGATGGTTTTCATTTTAGCGGTCCCCTACATATATATATATATATATATATATATATATATATATATATATATATATATATATATATATATAGTGTGGGGTTCATTGGGGAACACTAAAAAAGTGGGGAACCGGGGAACACTCTTAAAAATTTAACTTAACATGTTAAAAATTAAATTTTTAAACATCTTTTTCGGCGCTTCTTCTTATATATACTTGTAGAAACATTTTTAATAAAAAAAATCAAAAACTAAAAATATTAAAAAAACAATTAAAAAAAAGGCTAAAAATTGTTTTTTTAGAAAAATTATTTTTTTTATTCGACTAGTTTCTCCTCCTTTTTGTAAAGAAAAGCGCTGAAATTATTTTAAAAAAAATTGATTTTTAACATGTTAAGTTAATTCTATAAGATATAACTGTTTTTTAAACATTTTTTTATATTTTTAGTTTTTGATTTTTTTATCAAAAATGTTTCTACTTGTATTTATAAGAAAAAGCGCCGAAAAAAATATAGAATTTTTTTTAACATGTTAAGTATAACTTTTAAGAGTGTTTCCCCCGTTCCCCACTTTTTTAGTGTTCCCCAATGAACCCTCCCCTATATATATATATATATATATATAGGTAAAGGGTTGGATACAAATCTCCTTATCGTACATTACGTACACTACAATCTCAGCCGTCCGATCATCTTCCCGCATTGAATTCGCATGTTGTAAAATTACCACTTGCGAAATTGTTACAACAAAACAACATGCTATTTCATCAAAATTATCACATACGAAATTGGTACAAAAAACAACATGCGAATTCATAAAAAATTATCACATGCGAAATTGGTACAAAAAAAAAAACAACATGCAAATTCATCAAAAATTATCACATGCGAAATTGTTATAAAAAAAACAACATGCGATTTTAAAATGCGGGAATATGATCTGACGGCTGAGATTGTAGCGTACGTAACGTACGATAAGGGCAAGGGCAATTGTATGATAACCGGCCTATATATATATATATATATATATATAGGATAATGCTAGGGAGAAAACCCTCTATTTTGAGAAAACCTTGAAAACCCATCACAAGGCCTACAATCAGCCACGTATACACAGACAACTTGACTATACTTTTTGCTTTTGAGGGTATAATTGTAACTTTACATTTAACCTCCCAACCCAAAAGATCTTATCCGCATTTGATTTGACAACTCTAATTAATGCATCTCACATCATTGTACAACCACCATTTCTTTTAGCTTATTTATTTTAAAAGGGAAAATTTTCAAATCCTCTTCATCTTCTTAAACAAGATCTTTAATACGAGATCCACCATTAATGTACCATGGAGCCTCCACCAACAATGCTTGAATTAATGTTACCAGAGTTTGGCATCGAGTTTGACAACGACAATGAAGAAAATGTTTCAGGTTTGTACAACGATTATGCCGTTGATGTTGTTATTTTCATAAAAGAAATCAAAGAATCAAGATGCTGTCAAAATATTTTCATTTTGGTTTTAGTTTCCTTTCAATAATAAGTTGGTTTTGATAATTAATTGCCATTTACTTTGATTTTCGTTCTTCACAATTGGTTTTATTTTTTCCAGAATTAAGAATGCTGCCAAAAGATTTTTAATTTTCAATACCATTGATTTTTGTTGTTTCAAAAGAAAGGACGTTTATAGGTAATAATATTTCAATGCTATTGATTTTAGTTTGGTTTTCATTCTTCTGTGTTGATTTATGTCTCCAACAATCAATAATGGTGTTTATAAATTTTAATTTTGATCCATGGATTACTTGTTTTGGTTTCAAACTTGTTGATTTTGATCCATGGATTAATTATTTTTGTGTTAAAATCATTTTTATGTTAAAAAATTGTGTTTGGTTTGGTTGCTTGTTTGGGGATTTTGATCTGAATAGTAACTGTTTTTTTGTTGGTTTGGTTGCTTTGTTTTGGGCTTTTGATCTGAATAGTAACTGTTTTTGTGTGTTATAATACAGAAACAGACCCATAACATGTGTTAAGCCCCTGTTCGAATGATATATAACGTGTGTTGATTTACAGAAACAGACCCATAAAGATATTCAATTGACAAGCTGGATGGATGTAGGCGACGTTAATACGGGGACATGTGTTAAAAAAAGATATTGAACAAGTCGCATTTTTTGGGAAAGAACTCTTCGTTCATTTATAACATGTGTTAGTGGTAATGCTGTAACAGAACACCAAGATGTAACCTGACATGTGTTCATGTATAACATGTGTTAAGCCCCTGTTAGAATGATATATAACGTGTGTTAACATAGATATTACTTGGAACATGTAGTTGCTTAACATGTGATAAGGGTGAAAATAGTCGACGGAGGCGATGGGTTTAATGGTGGGCTTAGTTAATATTGTAATCTTGTTGTAACCCGATTTGTATATGTCGCAACCCCCGATCCCTGATTCCCGGGAACGGGCGGACGCGAGCCCAGAGTTTGGTGGTATCAGGTTATCAAATCTTGCAGCGGAAATTTACATCAGGACCGTAGTTAGGAAATGTTTATCAGAGTAAAACCACCATTTTTTATATTAGTAATCACATGGGCAAAACCCAAGTTTCTTATTACAATATATTTATAGGGACAAACCCTATTTTATTGAATTTAAAACATCGTTTATTAGGTAACTTTTATAGCCACATTTTTCCCAAGCCTTCAGTGCTCTCCAGCTGGCTTTCATTAATTGGTTGTTCACATTGTGTTACCTGTAACGCGTTTTAAAAACATTTGTCAGTCGGAAATACTGGTGAGTGAATCCCAGTTTAATCAAGAAATCTTTTATCAATTAAAACAGTATTAAGAGCGATCACATTGTTTATTTCTACACAATTACTCATTCAGTATTTGCCACTCGACCGGATCTATGGCTATGGTCAAATTACCCATTGGCTAACTCGTTGTCCAACAGTAATGTACTGTCGTTCCCGACTTACTACTCGCAAGTAGTAATAAATTTTGTATACAAAACCCCATAATACCGGCAGTAATTGAAGAACTACAAAGACTCAATCACCGCTTAATCGTATTGTAAAACATTTAAGGTTTTGTAAAACATTTCAAAAACGTTAACAAAAAGAGGATAAACTCACATTGCTATCTTAGACTTCGCGTAAGGGTTTCCTGGATATAATCTATAATTTATACAAATGTACATTGGTTAGTATCATAACCCTTTGAAAATATTAATGATACCCTCCCCGAGACGGCATTCCAACAACTACGTCAGGCAGAACCATGACAGTTGTTACGGAACCCTAAATCAATCGGGCAGCGTAACTATTACGAAACTGGGGTTATAATACTTACAACGGAACAGAACCTTGCTAATTAGGGGTATAATACCCAAATATTATGCCTCTACTATAGAAATTCGAGATTGAGAATTGAGAATGAGCGACGGAAAACGAAAACTGATGCGTTCTATTTATAGTAGCTGATTCTAGTCCTGTCGCGGCCTGCGTAAAAGATAAGAGTATCTTACGCGGCCCGCGTCAACATTGGTCAACGCTGTAGCTTAGCTGGGTCAGCTACTAGACTCGCCACGATGTCGACACGTGTCAGCTCAGGATGTCTTCGCGTTTCATGATCTCTCGCGGCCCGCGTCAACTAACAAAGACTCTTACGCGGCCCGCTTTAACTAAAGAAATCAGCGGAGTCAATTCCAGTCTCGATACCGCCCGCGTGAGATGTTGGGGTGGGTCTACGCGGCCCGCCTCAACTCCATTTTTCTTATTTTTAATTTATTTTATATGTTATAATCTATTTCGGGCTCGTTTTTCACATACGGGGTGTAATATGAGACATATTAGGACATCTTAAAATATACTAGAGTGTCAAAATATTATGAGGATGTTGGTTTTACCGAGGGTTGTTACATTCTCCCCACGTTGTTTTAGAGCTCGTCCTCGAGATCTACTAGAATAAATGCGGATATTTCCTTTGCATATCTGACTCGAGTTCCCATGTGTACTCAGGTCCTCTTTTGGAATTCCACTTCACTTTGACTAGAACTAGTCTTTTATGCTTGAGGTTCTTAACTTTCCTGTCTTCAATTTGTAGAGGCCTTTCTACAAATTTGAGTTGTTCAGTTACCTCTATATCCTTAAGAGGTACTATCAGTGATTCATCAGCTAAACACTTTTTGAGATTAGATACATGAAACACATCATGTATACCTTCCATTTCCTCTGGCAGTTGTAGCTGATAGGCTACAGGTCCTATTCTTCTAATAATCTCAAAAGGTCCAACATACCTGGGGCTTAGCTTTCCTCGTTTGATGAATCTTATTACTCCCTTCCAAGGAGAGACTTTTAACAATACTTTATCTCCTACTTGAAACTCCAATGGCTTGCGTTAGTTATCAGCATAGCTCTTCTGTCGATCACGTGCTGCTTTCAGTCGTTCCTTGACTTGAATAATCTTATCAGTTGACCAAAAACGAGAGGTAAATCTACTATCTCTATCAGAAACAATTGATAAAGGAATACCATGTAAAGAAACAATTTCATTTACATACAATTTAGCTAATTGTTCCATACTAATTGTTTCCTCCATTGGTAGAAAATGAGCTGATTTGGTTAATCTGTCTACAATCACCCGGAATGTATCATTTCCTTTCTTAGTTTTGGGTAATTTAGTAACAAAATCCATTGTTATAAATTCCCATTTCCAAACTGGCATTTCTAATTGTTGTAACAAACCTGAGGGTTTCTGGTGTTCAGCTTTAACTTGTGAGCAAGTTAAACATTTAGAAACATAGGTCGCTATGTCCTTTTTCATTCCTATCCACCAGAAATTTTTCCTTAAATCCTGGTATATTTTATCACTTCCTGGATGCATTGTATACTTAGATTTATGGGCTTCTTCTAATATACGATGACGTAAATTTCCTAATTTAGGTATCCACATTCTCTTTTCATGGAATCTCCATATTCCATCTGTTCCTTGTTTTAATTCCTTTAACATACCTTTTAATTTTTCAGAATCATCCTTGATTACTGATTCTTGTGCTTCTCTTATTTGATCATTTAAATCTACTTGAAGATTTAATTTAAGAGAACGTACCCTTTTTTTGGTTTTTCATGATACTTTCGACTTAAAGCATCTGCCACTACATTTGCTTTTCCTTCATGATACTGGATATCACAGTCATAATCACTAAGAAATTCCATCCAGCGTCTTTGTCTCATATTCAATTCCTTTTGCTTGAATATATACCTTAAACTCTTATGATCAGTGAATATGGTAAACTTACTACCGTAAAGGTAATGTCTCCAAATTTTAAGAGCAAAAATTATAGCTCCTAATTCTAAATCATGGGTTGAATAATTCTCTTCATGATTTTTAAGTTGCCTAGATGCATAAGCTATAACCTTTTGACGTTGCATCAACACACATCCATAACCTAATCTAGAAGCATCACAATATACTACAAAGTCTTCAGTTCCTTCTGGTAATGCTAGTATGGGTGTATGGGTTAATCTTTGTTTAAGACTTCTAAATGCTTCTTCCTGTTTTAATCCCCATTCAAACTTAACAGATTTACAGGTTAGCTTAGTTAAGGGAATGGCTATTCTAGAGAAATCCTTAATAAATCTTCTATAATAACCGGCCAATCCTAAGAAACTTCTAACCTCGGTTGGTGATTCATGGGTTTTCCATTTAGTAATCGCCTTGATCTTTGTTGGATCTACATGAATTCCTTCATGATTAACTAAATGTCCAAGGAATTGTACCCGTTCTAACCAAAATTCGCACTTAGAGAATTTAGCATAAAGCTTTTCTTTTCTTAATAAACTCAAAAGTGCGTGCAAATGCTTTGCATGATCCTCTTTACTCTTAGAGTAAATTAGAATATCATCTATGAAAACAATTATGAATTTATCCAAATATGGCTTACATATTCAGTTCATCATGTCCATAAATGCAGCTGGGGCATTGGTTAAACCAAATGGCATGACAGTAAATTCATAATGACCATACCTTGTTCTAAAAGCGGTTTTAGGAATGTCCTCTTCCTGTACCTTTAATTGATGATATCCTGACCTTAAATCGATTTTTGAGAAAAATCGAGCTCCTTGCAGTTGATCAAACAGATCATCGATTCTCGGTAATGGGTACTGATTCTTAATCGTAACCTTGTTTAATTCACGGTAATCAATACACATACGCATTGATCCGTCCTTCTTTTTAACGAACAGTATCGGCGCTCCCCATGGCGACGAACTTGGCTGTATAAATCCTTTTTCTAACAATTCGTCTAATTGTTTCTTCAGTTCCTGCATTTCGGCGGGTGCCAAACGATAAGGTGCTTTGGCAATCGGTGATGTCCCTGGTAGCAGGTGAATTCTGAATTCAATTTCTCTGTCTGGCGGTAGTCCTGGTAATTCTTCTGGAAAGACATCTGAAAACTGAGATACTATTGGAATATCTTTTAAATCCTTTCCTTTAGTGTTAGTGATTATAGAAATCAAATACACTATAGACCCTTTTCTTATACAACTTGCAGTTTTCATCACAGATATGAATTTTGTGGATCTAGAGGGCTTATCTCCTTTAATTATGATCGTTTTACCTTTTGGTGAATTTACTTGATGTAACACCCCAAAAACGGGTTTAGTAATTAGACCCTGTTAATACTAAACAGCGGGTATAATACCGTTAGCAGAAAAGATTAAACCGGAAATTATTAGGATTTAAATAAATACGCTTAATAATAAATAAAAGGAGGATAAATACTTTGAGAAAACAAAGTATATAGAAGGTCTGAGTTAATGGGACTTAAAATAAAACGGGTTCTGACTTCCTGAACCCATTAAATTAACTAGGAATAATTAACCTAGTTAGTAATATGTGATTAAGTTATAAATAGTGAATTATAGCTTAAATTGATCAAAATAAAACATAAGGGACCATTATTGCCAAGAGGGCAAACTAGTTTTATTAAAAAAAAAACAAAACACACACTTGGTGTGTGTGTGGGTCGATCGACCAGAGCAGGAGAAAAGGGCTCAAACCCTAAACTCTACAAAATCATCAAATTGAAGCTTGATTCAAGGCCAAAACCGATGCATGAATACATAGAAACGGTCACCTGGTCGCAAGGATCGTAAGGTATGTCAAATTTTTTATATTCATCAAGTTGGGATTCTTGATGAAATTATGAAGTTCGAAATTTAAGCTTGAATGATTGTTGTTTGGATGAAATTAGAGTGAAATAATGTCTTGGAACAAACCCTAGTTATTAGATTGTTGAAATTGTGCTCAATGCTTGAGAATTTCATGATCACCATTGAAGGTGATAAGTGGGTTTTGACTAAATTCATGTATGAGATGTTTTTAGTAAATGAATTTTTACGAATTTTTGGTAAAGAGTTAAATCTTGAAATTTTAACACAAGGTCAAACCCTCCAAGAGGTACGCCACACAAAAAAATCATGATTTTTGAAGGCTTGTAAACAGATTAAACAAGTCACCAAAAAACAGGCCATTTTCAGTGATATGAAATACTTAAATGAAATCACGGTCTAATTGGTTGTGTGTAAAATTTGATTTCATTAAGAGTTCGGATGAGATATACCTAAGTGAGTTCAATGAACCAAATATGCATTTGAATATGTTGATAAGTCAATTGACTTTTAAAAAGTCAAACCGACCAATGATTAGATCGAATGATAATTTTGATATGGTCGAATGATAAATTCGACATAAAACCCGTAGGATGGAATAGTCGTAAACGATTATGACTAATCTAACCGTCTTACGAATTGTGATGATGATAGTTTGACTCTAGAAAAGCTAGATGAAGACTTGGGAAAAAAAGCGGGTCAAACGGATCGAGTACGCGGAAAAAGGACATAACCGGATGCATGGTAAGTGAAACTTACACTTCTTGGTAGAATACGTATAAATTCTATAAGTTATGAATACGAGAAGATTAATATTCGAAATACGGGTTCCGACGCGTAATGATACGGGTCGGAACAAATATGAATGATAGAAACCATGGTTTATGAGAAAGAGGGTAAAAAAATGGAAATATAGTCAAGCGTCGACTAATGTAAATTTAGTTTAAAAATGATCTTGAGTTAAAATCCGAAATGGGTCGGATGTGAAAGTGAGAAATTGAAAACCATGTTTTATTAACCTATGCAAATGTTGGTCATACAGTCCAAACGGGTCAAATGGTGGTGAAAACACCATTTGACAATATCGGCTAATGATTGTTGTCAAGTCATATGTTAACAGGAGCAATTAGCAATTTGGTAGATTGCGACGCCATAGAATATCAGTTAGTTAAAGCAAGGTATAAAACAGGTCTATGTATTGACTCGAGCCAGGTACGCGTATATATAGATTTATAGTTAAAAGGACAATGTTGGTCAAAAACATTAGAAAAGGGCAAGTTTTAGACTAAATTGCTTAAATTCCCTAAACGGGTCAAAAACAGTTTATGCACATAGCCTACGAACTAGTCGCGCAATTTAAAAAAAATTATTATTATTACGAACCTGAGCTAAAGATTTTGGGTTAAAATACACTAGCGTATGTATTTTGGTTGTTTAAGAATCAAGTTGGTGGTTTTAAATACAACGGGTCAAAATGTTGATTTTGAATAATAAGCCGATTGCTTAAAAATTTGGAATTTTATTAGTTTGTATGTTGAATTTTAACTCCATATGATAGAGAATTAAATTACGAACGCGTAGGACAAGGAATCGCGTAAAACGGACTTGTAGATAAAAAAGTTAAGACAATCTCAAGTTTGATTTTTGTTGAAAATTATAGCTGGGCATAAAATGCAGGTTGCAGTAATGAACCCGCTGGAAATTGGGTTCCCCCGCGACACGCGACGAAGGACTCAGCTTGGGGCGCGACACGGGACGATCGCTGCGACATGCGACACATTGAGATGGGTCTCCCGCGACACGCGGGAGACATCAAAGTTGGAAATAATTATTTTGTTTGATTATTCGTTGCTTAGAACTTGTTTAGACTTATATTTAAGTTATCAAAACTAACTTTTATGTTGGTTTTGATCATAGGTGAATGCCAAGATGCCCCGGATGAAGATCAAGCTCATTGAAGAACCGAACACGATCAAGATACAAGCTTCCGCACGTGGTTCGTCGTCATTTAAAAACGACGATTTTGTACATATTGTATTGTATTGTTTTAAATCTGAAAATGTTTTAATTTAACCGTATTTTTCAATGTATATGTAATTATAATTACTTGTTTACTTACGTAAATAATATGAAAACCCTAAAATAATAGCAAGGGTGTTACAAGTTGGTAATCAGAGCTCACGGTTAAAAGAATAAAGTGTTCGGTTCGAGGCTTGATCGCAAATCCGGTAAGTACATGTATGTTAATGGTTTAACATGTTAAAGTGTTGTAAGCAACACATAGGGTTATCGCGTAATACACGCTACCCCAATTAAAATGATTGATACAGTTAACGAAATTACGTGCGTTGACACGTATAGTAAAAAGCCTTGTATTACAATACGGACGTTTATAAGTGTCGAAATTACTAACTTTTGTAAATGTTTAGTTGAAGGACACTCGCATCTGAAGATGACGAGAGTTGAACGAATTGTGGATATGACGGTGGAACGGTCCGAGGTATGACAAGCTGAGCACACTCATTGAGGACCTAAATCGCGTGACGATCGCGAACAAAGTCAAAGGCAAGGAAAGCCCATTAAGGGCAAGCATTATCAGGTGCACGCTTTTAAATTTAATCGCATAAGTAGTAATATGCAACAAACACGTAGGGGATAACAGTTGCATA
>JARYGA010007402.1:0-29208 GCA_030545235.1 Helianthus tuberosus | reverse complement strand
CAGAATCAGGATCACGGCCCCTAAAACTCAGGGGGGGGGGGGCATTCCCTACTCAACGATTATCTTTATAAGTTATTATAAAAATCAAATTTAATCAAATCGTCGACTCAGCAGGCTTTCTCCCAAACGTGGCAAGCAGATGGCCATTTTGTGACCCCACCGTAAGGGTTATATTGTTACGGTGCGCAAGGGGTGACAAAATTTGGGTATAAATAGCAGGCTTTGGGACTGGCTTCTGTGCATTTGTTCGATGAAGGAATTCGACTCTGGCACGGAGTTATCGTCCAAATACTCACAATTAACACACACAAATCACTAATTAGTATAGCGGGGTGCTGCAGAACAGGGTATTAACTCGATCGCTGATACGATTCAATGTCCGATCGATTAAACTATCCAACGATTGTTTAAGTGCCGCTCAAATTGAGTTTATACTTTGTTATTCATCGTGATTTTGACTTGAATGTTTGAGTGTTGTTCGAACTCGGACTATACTCTATCATTCGTTGTGAATCCGCTGAATTGTTAAGTATTGCACTTTGTCATTCGTTGTGAGGGTTTTATCTCGTGAGTTATCGTAAATGCTGTATTAGTTACTTACCTAGTTTGTATGCACTAGGTTACAAGGCTAATCAGTAGGCTAGGCTCTGCTCAAATTAAATCTGCAATATATCAAGGCTTATCTGTAGACTAAGCTTTGCCCGTAGAAATCTACAATGTGAGTTCATTTCTCTTTTCTCACCGTTTGTGAGTCCACTCTATTTTCTCACAGTTTTATCACCTTTTTGTGATACAATTATATTTACAAAGGCTTTCTAGAATCCTAAATGTTTACCAGTTATACTTACAGTGATTAAGTGTTTATATTAACTGCCAGTATGAAAGGTTTTATACATTATTTGATTCTCGTTATTATTTGCCAGAAAGTTAGTCAATATTAGCATGACCACAATCACAGTGGGAATTATGCCCAGTAGCTATAGTCAATAACTAATATTATTTTAACATTAAATCATTAATTAATTTAATGTATGTTTGAGATAAATTTAAATGATGTATACCATAATAAAATAGTCAATTATAATATATTCTACTATACGAAGATTATATTTGATAAGTTATAGTAGTTGACATAAAATGATATATGTTATTTTTTGGATTAAATGGTTTTATGCCATAAGTAAAATATTTGACAAAGAAATGTCACGGGACACAATTAAGTCTTGAGTCATTAGTTGAGAGAATGATCAACAGTGACATGACCAAAAGCACTAGTTGAGAGAATGATCAACAATGTTATAGAATCACTAGCTGAAAGAATGATCAACAGTGATATGACCAGAATTATAGAATCACTAGTTGAAAGAATGATCAACAGTGATATAACCAGAATTATAGAATCACTAGTTGAAAGAATGATCAACAGTAATATGACCAGAATCATTAGTTGAAAGAATGATCAACAATGATATGATTAAAGTCACAGGAATCGCCTAGTGACAGATAAATTGGATAATAGTAAAATATAATTACTTGATAAATTCACTATTGGATGAAAGTGAGCCAATGAGTGATATGATTGAGTTGGGTAAATATAAATAGATATAAAAACCTTAATACTGTAAGGTATAACAATATATTTTATAAAAATGGAATGAATTCACTCAGTATTTTCGCTGACAAAACCTTTTTCAAACATTTTTCAGGTAATTACAGTAGATTGGAATAAGAGCTGGATACGACACTGAAAGGCTTCAAGAAGTGGCTTATTTTATTAATTAAATCAAATTAAGAAATATTGTTTTATGTAAACAGATTTATCTTATTAAAGCTACCTTTATAAAATATGGGTTTATCCCATCTATTTAATAAATAAAATCCGGTGTTTCTAAACTCTGATATTTTTCCTAACTCACGATCCTGATGAAATTTCCGCTGCAATGTTTTATAAAATTAATCACCGGTACCACTGGACTGTTCACGGCTTCTGATTCCATCCAGGGTGGGTCGGGGGTCGTGACACGATCCATAAAGATGCTAAAATCATTCAGCTTGAAGATATTATCGTGCAAAAGAATCAACAGATTGATCAGCTTTAGGGTAATGTCAATCTGTTATTCAACATGGTGTATGATATACGTGGCAAATTGGAGAAGAAGTTTGGCAACGAATTTTCTGATCCAACGGACATAGAAAGTATAAGAAAAGCTGAAGAATATCGAGCAAGGGCTTTTCCTAAGGACAATACTGATAGAGCTACTGCAATGGATCACTACTTCAAGAAAGTTACTGATAAAGATGCTGACAAAGCAAAAGATTAAAGATTAAAGAAGAAAAGAGAGTTTGTGGTTCTGAAGAACAAGAATCTTAATCCTGATGACGACGATGCTAAAGCCACTCATCATTTGATGGATGTTGGTGAAAATTATTATAACAAAGTTGGAAATCGCTCAGGTATAGTGAGCTGGGGTTTTGAACATGATCGTCGCAGGTGGTAGATCAAGAGGAAGGTTGGACCAGTTGAATGGTACAAAAATCCTGCTCAGTTTCAAACGTTCACTAACGTGGACTTGATCACTTTGTTAAGGTCACCTTATCTTGATGATCAGCCTGGCGGACGTGGTTATTTGTTTTTTGAAAGATTGCAAGGAGAGGTGGCACGTGGATTTCTGTCTATGCACACTGCAGAATCGATTGTTACACCTGCTAAAGGTGTTAGAGATCCATGAACTAACAAGAGAATGCAAATTGTGTAATGGCCACCAACTGATAAGGAGAAGAAGATTCCCTTGGTCAAGAAAATTCCTAAAGGTGCTCTGAAGACCATGCATTTTTGGGCATATGATGAGCGGTTAGGGCAAGCTCTGATTGTTTGCGATGATGTTGTGAGTTTTTGATTGGTAGATCAAGTGGATTTACTAAACTTAGCTCAAGAAGATCTAGAAGTGCTTGCTAGAAGTCAGATCAGAGTTATGGAAAAGTACGAAGAAGTGGCAAAAGGTTGGACTGCTGCTGCTGCTTCAGTCTTACACATTCATACGAAAGGATTTGTCTCACACCCCGATATTTCCACGTATTACCGGTGGGCCCGGTGGGGAGTATCGTGACGTAGTTAATATCATCATAGTCAATTAATCATAGTTTAATGCTCAGCGGAAGACTAAAACATTAATACAAACCGAAGCACAAGTATAATTTAATATTATACAAACGGTTGTATAGGGATCCACAGGCGGATCTTAAAACAGAAACATAAACATTGGTCAACAGACTTTAAGTATCACAAGCTGGCAAAACTCTTTATTTGATACTAGGAGTAGCCAGCCCATTTCGCTTAGTACCTGCACTTAACCTTTTGGAAAATACGTCAGTTTACACTTGTAAATAGAATTAACCGACACTTTTGAAAGTTTTTAAGAAAATTGATTTAAATGCACAAGGCACAAATATTCTTTTATAACTTGGGATAATTATTTAAAAATAATCTTGTAAAAGAATTATATGTTTGTCATACATTCAGTAGCCCGGGTTAGAAGTACCGGGTTAAAGATTAATAGACGCAACACACAATATAAACCCACGGCGAGTTATTCTCAACAAGCGGGTATATCTTTTTACATACGCACCGGCAGGTGTATGCCTACACCCCGTGCTTAATTCGTGGCCATTTCAATGAATGAGCCGAGGATATCTAGGACATGGTCATTAACCCCCCAAAGGCTTAAAACAAACAAAACAGATTAAACGGGTTATCTCAATGATTTAACCATTATTCGATTAAAGATTCAATACCCAACCAAGCGGTATTATTAAATACCGTACCCCAAGCCCGTATAAGGGAAAACAAGTTAAAAGTATTTACCTGAGCAAAATATAATTTTTATCCCAGCCGTATATCAATCAGCAAGTACAGATAGCTTTTACCGGGCTCCTAATATGGAACAAAGGTTTTTAATAACATATTAGATTCCTAACGGGTTTTACTTAAGCTATAACTTAGCCCGGTTAGTTTTAAAGAACGGTATACGGTTCAAAACGCAAGATTAAGCGAAGACCGGATTAGAATGTGATTTAGACCCGACAAGTATGAAGACTTGTATAATAAGGGTAAACTAAACACATTCTGGATTTTGAAGAGAAAATGATAAGGTTTGACCCGTTTCGGTTAATTTATGCAACTAGTTATATAAACCGTACCGAACGCGAAAAATGCATAACGGGTAACCAAATGAGTCATGTACAGGGTTCACAAGTTAACATGCTTAAAATATGTTATGATATCAGTAGGATACCTCCCATTATGCCCAAACGAATTTAAAATCAAATTAAGCCCCGAAAGGGTATTTTGGTCATTTTAAAGTTTATAAAAGAGGTTAAATAGTAATCTGAGGTTCTGGTCTAAAATAATCAGTAAAAATATTTATTTTAATAAGTCATATCAGTAAGATATCACATATATGTGAAATTTATCCTTTATGTCCAAACTATGCACCGTAGGGGCATTTTGGTCATTTCACATTTGTTAAAAGGGTCAAATTTGGAAATCTGAGTTCAAAACTATTACTTACTATTTAAGTATATAAAAATTTGTTTATAGCATCAGTAGGTAACAAGTCTTAGGTGCCAAATATGGTTTTAAACCATATTATGCGCCTAAATCGCATAAAAGTCGGTATTTGACGGTATTCGGGTTGATTAAGAAAATCTAAGATTTTGATCAACCTCCATTGTTTAAAATAATTAATTTATTGTATAAAATCAGTAGAAAAAGGTTTGATATGTAAAGGATGTGTAAAACTCATTTTATTAGCAAAAATGGCATAACCGTCAATTACCGAGTCAATGCAAGAACCCTATGTTATGATCAGTTTAAAATTCAACAAAAATTTCCAAAAATATCTAAATATTATGTAATAATAGTGGGTAGAAATTTTGGTGTCAAAATTGGGTTTAAATGGGTCTTATGCCAAAAATGCCATTTAATTAATAAAAAGCTTGCATATTACGATATTGAGCATAACTCCTAATTTAGACCATAAACTGATGTCAAATTTTTAGTACATGCTTATAAATCAATAATAAAGGTTTTTGTCCTCTCACTTTTTCAAAAATCTCATTTTAATATCAAAACGGCATAACGGCCAACTTTTAAGCATTTAACGGAAACATGCAATGAACTAGGATTTCTATGGAACCATGTTGTATAACCTCAAAGGGTTATACTAACATATAATATGGTCCTAAAGGAACCCTAAGGCATAACTAAACTAAGCTAAATCGGGTCAGAAATGAAAGTCAAAGCAAAAGTCAACTTTTGTGACTTTTGGTTGCGAACCGAGCCTAAACTCAGAATTGTCGGGTTGAACATGCCTAGACATGTTCAAGTAATATTTACCAAGTTATTAAAGTGACAAAACTGATTTTATTGCCTTTACATCATTAGTTATGAATTTTATTTAAAAACCGACTCGTTTGACTTTTATTTTAATTACTTTGACCCGACAATTAACTAAGCAAACGTGGTAATTAGGAGGTGCCCTTTTGAGGGTTTAATACCTACCTAATTATGATCACGTAGCCAGGTTCGTTGTGAACAATGGCTTGGCCTTAGGACTGAAGGAGGTTCCCAAGTTGCTCAGGATCCTCTTAAAATCAGAGATATAGCAGATTAAAAGATAATAGTGAGTTGTTCAAATGAAAAAATGAGGCCTATTTATAGATTTCATGGAACTCCAAGATCTTGCCAAGTGTTAGAGTTGTTTAACAATATCATTCAAGGTGTAATCTGGTTTTCCAAATCAGTTAACAAGCCAAATGTTTCACTAAAATGGTTTTTATGAGAGTAGGAAACCAGTTTTAACAAAAACCAGCAACCAGAAACAATATATTGCTGCTGTTCTGTCTTCGCGGCCCGCGTAGGAAGCCTAGGTGGGCTTCGCAGCCCGCCTAGATTGTCCCAGATCAGCGCATGTTTGGCAAATGTGCAGAAATGGTCCCTGTCCTTTATTTCATACATTTAACAGCTTTAATCAGCTGAAAGGGCTGTTTCGGATGGACTGAGAAGCAGGCCTGGAGTTGGGTCACGACCCGTGACAAGGGTCAGCCCAGCCAAAGAAATCAGCTTTAGCTAATTGGCATGATTGGTCCCTCTAATGTTGAGTTATTATAACTAGGAACGAAGATCGAGTGTTTAAGCGATCCGATGATTTAAAAGTGACTTGCTCTGCTGATATGCAGCCTAACACAAAGGCAGGCTCAGTCAGTCACCGGTTTCATCTCTTGTCAAGAACAATCCCTTATTACTTTTAAGCATATATAATATTCATATCGACACTTTTGGCGCGTAATTTCTAAAATCCCATCATATTTTAATACAAGATTCAAAACTTCTAACGATCAAACCCAGGCATCCCAGGAGCCCAACAGAGCATTGAGAAGGTCTCGGTTTGTTTAAAAGGCCTTTCTAAGGCATAGTTTCGCTTGAAGTCGCTTTTAGTCCCTTAATCGAACAAAGTAGCGCGAAATGTCGTTTAATGATATCCAAGCCTTCCATGACCCATAATGAGTATTCCCGAGCATATATTTAAATATTACAATGCTCCCGTTCACTTAAATGGTCACCAAAGGCATATATTTAATAGTTGACACTTTTGGTCCCTCTAATGCGCAAACTTGCGCATATCATCGTTTAATAGCATCGAAACCTTATCTAATCCATATCAGCCATTCTCGGGAGTATTATTAAACATCACGATGCTTCGGGTTCGTAAAAAGGTCATTCAGAGGTATAATTAAACATATTGACGCTTTTAGTCCCTCTAACTTGCAAAGTTGCGCGTAACTTCACTTATAAGCATAAAAGCCCTTAATGGCCAACATTAGGCATTCCCGAGAGTAATCAATCATCATGAAGCTCTCGGTTTGTTAAAAGGTCACTCAGAAGCATAAAAGCCCTTAATGGCCAACATTAGGCATTCCTTCGACGCGCAAACTTTCAAATAATTGCGTAAACGGTTCCTCTCGACCATCGAGTGGCTAAATTCTACTTTTGAATACCGTGCATTGTCATTCAGAGGCTTAGCTTAAGCATGATAACACTTTAGTCCTTATACATTCAAAGTTTTCGATTTTTCACAAAATTAGTCCCTTAAATTCAATGTTTGTCTTTATTACGGTTTGGTACACGTGTCTATATATCATTGGACGTGATTTTACGAGGTGCTACATCCTAACCCCCTTAAAAGAAATCTCGACCTCGAGATTTGCTAAAAAGATAGGAGTTCTTTTGTTGTAAAGTATTTACAACCTCTCGTTCATATTCGGGGCCCCAACGGTATCCCGTTTAACCTTTATAATAGGTAAATGCTTTCTTTTGGAGCTTTTAATCTTGTCGATCCTTAATCGATGCTGATTTCATCACAAACTATGAGTTTTTTATTATTCCGCACATCATTATGTGACAATGCTTTTGACCTATTGTCTAGCCATATCTTTAAATCATAAGTGTGGAACATATGGCGAGTTCCACCAAGCTCCTTAAATAGGTTTTAGCTTATAAGCTACTGATCTTGACGTATTCGATTTTCTCGAATGGTACTGTTTATTCAGTGTTTAATTTGCCCGCTACATCAAAATGTAGTACACCTTTCTAGGGTGAAGCTTTCTGTTGAATCTAATCCCTTGTTAAGAACTTAAGAGGTTTGCGATTCTCATCAATTATTGATCTTCTGTTGATTATTGGCAACTTTCAGATGATTATGGATTCGTATGATCTCATTCGTTGTTTCCAAGGTAATTTCAGGTCCTGCTAATTCGGACTTACCAAACTTCTATCCAACAATAGATGTTTAACATCTCATCTATACAAGGTCTTCAAAGAAGTAGCCTTGATACTTAAATAACAACTATTAGTTATAGGAGAGCTTATTTAAGGTGGGATAGTCTTTCCAACTACTGCTTAAACCAATCTTAAAGATTTGCTATCCCCATGGTTAGTTGAACAAGTCGACGATCCTGGGTAGCTAATAGCGATTCTTAGTTAATACCTAAGTAAGGTTGCGGTAATCAATGCATAAGCATAATGAACCGCCTTTCTTAATTAATAATATCGGAGCTCTCAGAATTTACGATTTAGGTTTTATGACCCTTTATCTGAAAACTCATTTAATTAGGGTTTCGATTCTTCCATAATTGGTGGTACTAATTGTCACACCCCCAAAATCCACGCGCGGAGTATCACCGCTTGGAGGCGTGACTGACCAGGATCAAGCCACCATTCATATTGAATAACGTAATTTAATAAATAAAATCTACCACAATATAGTTGGTGTCTAAAAGAAAGTAACCACTTTAAGTTAACAGCGGAAGCATATAGAGTAAAACCCAAACATAATTAATAAGTTCATAGGTTTAAATGTTTAACATGGAACTCAACAGTCCATGTCCCACAACGATCACTCCTCCCTTTGCAAGCTCCATAAGTACCTAACGACCTGCAAGGCATGTAACAACGAGTCAACAACAAAGTTGAGCGAGTTCACAGTTGGTTGTTTAGTTTTACCAGTTTGTTTTGAAAACCATAAGTTTCTTCGTATACCACGAGTTAACCAGTATCGTTATTTTCCCAATCCATATCCATAACCAGTGGGGGCTTCCCCGTGTGAACCACTAGACCGTTAAGATATCGACCACTGACGAACAATAGTTATGCCCTACGTCAATGTCTATCATCATTGACAGTTTGCCATGATCCATTAGTACACGCCCATTCGAACGACACGGTGTGAGGTTTGTCAAACCTAATAGCGCTATTAACAAATGACCCGCTCGCCATCGACCTCGGCGATTAAGTCGATATAAAATGAGGGACTTACGTGATAGAGTTTTGGCTAGTAGTTTAAGGTTGTTGTCCTACCCAAGGAGGACGAACACGAACGTACGTATTCTACCCAAGGAGAATACGCAGGATTAATATTCGCATCCTACCCATGGAGGATGGCCGTACATATCCTACCCATGGAGGATATGTAGGTTTCGTTTTAATTCTTTAACCCATTCCCAACCACCGGGAATCCCATGCCTTAGAAAGTGTGTGAACTCACCTTTGCTTTGCTCGGTAGATAATTCTTTTGTGTTGTGTCAGTCAACCATACCCTATTATGGTTACCAATGTTTTTTAGGTTTATTATTCAAGCATTTCACGTATTTAGCACATAGCATACAACTCGTAACATCACATATAAGTAACACGTAATTATAAGTGTACGGCCCCAAACATAATAATCATACAGTTCAAATCATGAGTGTTTGGTTCATATAAATCATACAGCTCAATTAGGAGTGTGCGGCCCAATTAATTGATGGCCCAATTAGAGTGTACAGCCCACTTGTTAAGTGTGCGATCTCGATACAATGTGCGATCGTGCTTGTGATGAATGTACAATGTGCATTAAGGGGGAGTGTGCGACATTATTTATTTCAAATCAGAGATCATTCAAGTTCATATGTTTAGCACAAAAATCAATTAATCACTTTTTGCATCACTCATTATAAGCACTAGTTTTATTGTTTATTTATTTTGATTGTGTACATGCTTGTCCATTCTACAATTACCAGACGATCATTTTGAGCAATCCATGAATAATCATTATTATCTAACCATCAACTAAGCACTATCAAATAATCCAAACACTTTACAAACACCCTCTGATCAACGTGAACAACCTTCAAGAATCACATTAGTAGTTATTAATATAAACACACCAAAAAACTCTTTGTCATCTTGTAACCTCAATTAGCTAAACGTCATACCAACAATCCATCAATTTCAAATTAGTCTTTCGCTCGACATCCTAAATCACATTTTAACCTTAACCATACTATTTTGATTTCAAGTAGCAAGTTTTATCATGGATTCAACCACTGATGTTTTCAATCAGAGATTAACAAAAACCAATCAACAGCTTATCTACTAAAATGCAGTTACAAAAACGGATCTATACCTCACACCCATCAGTTTATCATTAATCATACACACACTTTTCTTATTTTGTACTGTACAACCACAGAGGATTTAAAACAATCACAGCTGAATATAAACTGACCGAGTGACCCGTCGCAGGTTGTGACCGCTGTTGTAGTTCGTTTCCGTCACCGGGCCGCTGCTGCCGTTCATTTCTATCGCCGGTGCCCAGCACCACCTCTTCGTTGCTCCCAAACAACTACCGCTTCCGCCACTCAAGCGGAATCACCACCAGCTTCAACTTCTGCCGAGACCCGAACCAAAAATACCCGAATTGTTCCTGTACCGAACCCGACTAAACCCGAAACCATGTCCCGATTTATTCGCATCTCCAACAGAAAAAAACCACAACTCAGCCGCGGATTGCGGCTTTTCCGGTTTACCGAGAAGACGGCTCTGCCATCCGTCCGTCCGTGCACCGCCACCCTGGGGTGGTGGCCGACCGTTCCTGTGATGAATGGGGGTTGCGAGCGAGTGTGAGAGGGTAGGAGTTGAATATGAGGTTGGGGGTTTATGGGTGTGGCTTACCGGTTAAAACGAGCAGCCGGTGAGGCTCGCCGGAGTGCTGGCGTCCGGCTCCGGTCATCTGACCACGAAGATCGAGTGGGGAGAGAAGGAAAACTGTGGTGCGGATCCTTGTGTGAAGTTTTAGGGGTTTTGATAACAGGGATGAGGGGGTATAAGGTATATATAATAGGGTAGGGTTTGGTGTGTGTAGGTGAGTTGGGTTAGGCTTGGACCATGGGCACTAGTTCATTAAGCGTTTGTGTGTCTTGTTTATAAAAACGGGTTCGTTCACAGTACGCAACAAATATACTATTTATTTTATATAAGTGTGTGTTGCATTAAATATGTTTGGTTTGGGTTAACAGTTAAACGGTACGTTTCTCTCAAGGCAGGTTATTATTATTTAATATACGATAAGAATAATAATAATAACCATAATAAAATAATTTGCTCTCGATGATTGGGATCGAGAGTACGAGTTGTCACATTCTCTCCGTGTTACAGGAATTCCGTCCTCGAAATTTAAGCTAAGATATACAATACCCTATTGTCTATTGATTCGGCAATAGTCTATTGTCACACGTAAGCACACGTAGTTTTCACGAAAGTTCACAAGACAATCATACAAGTCACCTAGCACATAAAGTCGTGTAGCACGTAGATTCACGTAATTCACATAACATAAAGATTCACATAGTCTATACTCACTCCACATAGCATAGAATTTCACAGAATTAATTATTCATTCGTAATACCATTACGTGAGTGTTTGTGAAATTTTTGAGACACTTGGTTTACCTGAACTTAAACGAGATGTCCAAGTGAATGTCTAGGATGACGGGGTTTGTGTCCACGCTGTGAAGGCCAAGTGTCACATCATCCCCTCGTTGAAAGAATTTTCGTCCCGAAAATTTGAAAACATATAGTTCTAAAACGATGGGTTGAAGTTTGTTCTTAAATGACTGGGGAAACATGCGCATCACATGCCTTCCATCCCCGAGTAAACCCACTGGCCACGACGTGAGTTCCAACGAACTCGATCTATAAGTAACTTACTACGCTTGAGGGTTATGGTCTCACCCAGTTCCTCAACGAAGTGATAAAGTTGAGTTTATTACTAACTATCGAAATTAAACCAATGCATTTAGAAGTATTCCTCCAAGAATATTAGTTTGAACAGTATTCCTTCCCAATCCAGGGATAGTAGTGGTTCCCAATACCCAGGAACGTGTACTACTCCACCTTCAGTAGGTAGTATATCTCAGTGATTCCATTCTAAGAACGCGCGTGTGGCCCCAAGCTACAGGTACTATATGTATTTTCCAAACCGGGAAAATAGTGTGTCGTCTTAAACCAGGGACGCATGCTTATGGTAAAAAGTTGTTATCTCCCCTTAGGGTGCGTGCTACATCAAAATTTTGTGTCGACGACGCGAACTGGCATAATATGCCAACAATCACCACAACACTTCTTAATAATGTTTGCACGTCCTGAGTAATCTGTACTGGGGTATGGTTGTTTCACATAAGATTGAGTTCTATCAATACTCTAAACGAGGTAGATGTGGTTCCCATCCATTGTCAAAATCAGTGACACATGTCGCATTATGTCTTCAAGAGTTTAGACGGTATATTTGGTTCAACCATTCGTTCGTGGGTGCTAAGTAGTGCTCATGCACGATCGTTAGCCGAAGGATTTGTGCATGGCTTGTCACAAATCGGACGTGAAACGTAAGTCATAATTAGAGACAATGGGACCCGGCGCTCTGCGCCTAGCAACTACTCCCTTCAAGTAGTTGTTTGCAACATTTGAAAACTTGTTGGTTTCCTTAACCGTGAGAAAACGTTCAGATTCAGTCAGGCGATCCATCATAACCCAACCGATGCATCTTGGAGTTTGAGTTACTTACCCATGCCTCGGATGGACTTGTCTAAAAGGTTTTTCTCTTTTTTGAGTATGGAGGCTATCGTTCCCAATTCTAGACCGTGAATAGTGTAGTTTCCTCACAACCTTGTGTTGTCGTGTTACGTAGGCAATGATTATCCTTGCGTCGCTTCAACTAGTGCTTCGAGTACTTGTATGGGCATACTGCTGCAAGCAGTAATTTCATCAATGCCCTGGACAGGAAAGGGTAGAATAGGAGTACCTCATAGTACATCTTTCAATCATTGGAATTGCGAATCCCTGAGCATCTTTCTAATGCTAGGTGATACTCTTTCGAGTTTAAGCCATGAGAGATTGTGTACGTGATTGGAAACTTAGCGTAATGAGGTTGGTGTCGTAGGTGCTCCATGGTAAGGCGTAGGCATCGTTCGGATTCCTACTGGTTTTTTGAGTAGATTCGGATTTCGTCGGAGAAATAAGTGACAAATCTGTCAAGGTAGGGTAAATTCGAATGTCAATTCGAATGTCGTGTCTAGAAAGTCGTATTGGTCGTATCGAGGTCGAAAGACAGTGCTTGTGATATCTCTACCTCTGAGGTATTCTTGGCTCATTGCCCCTCGGGTCATATTCGTAAAGAGTAATTCGTTCGAGCGGGGTTTGTGCAGAATAGGGCGAGATAAGGACTTGGTGGTTCGTGAAGTATATCACGAATAGTGAAAACACGCAAGAGGAGTAGTCGCAATCCCATGCGTTCAACTCGAGGAAAAACATAAAGGTTTCGGGGTTGGCAGCAAGGGTTTATCTGATGTCAAAGATGCAGCTCATCACACAAAAATGGTATGAGGTTAAATTAAAGAACGTCGTTCACCGATAGGAGTGTTATATCGATATGGTTGTCACAACAAGAACTAGCTGATGAAGGATGACCGTCGTACAGGTTTGTAGTGTTAAGGTTTACTGAAATTTCTGTCAAAGTTGTTGGGCTCCCCTCATGCGAAGGGGGAATGATTCACCTTGATCGATGAACTTAGATGAGTTTGCGGTTTATCGAGTCGGTGAGCAACCAAATTCAGAGGAGTTTCCTTACGTCATGTGAATGAATCTAAAATATGGTTGTGTAGTCAAGAGGTTTCAAAGGAGGGATGCGAAAACATGTTCAAGAGGGTATAATCGTATCAATAACACATCACCATCCTCAGGTGTCAAGATGTGATAACCAATGATCGAGGGTTGAGCCTTCCAAATTCTCTAAACTAGAGTGAGTTCGTATCAGTGTCTCTGCATGGAGAAGCTAGTACATAGTGTCACTATGGTAAAGGAAATGATGGTCTTGTCTAAGTCAATAGTAGAAATTAGGCATTGCATTAATTGACAAGCATAGGTCGGTACAAAGGCTAGCAAAAAGATTTCACATAATTAAGATAAATCATCGTAGGATCAAAGTGCGACTCTTGTAGTGTAAGGGGGAAAGGGGTGAGGTAACTGTGTAGTTCATCGTGTACGTATGTAGGTTGAGTAATCCGTATCTCCGTCCTCGAATGTCTCGAAGACTATTGCATCATTAGGAGGCATCCACCTGCTAAGTTGGGTATACAAAAGTGTAAATCAAAGTAGAATAATAATTAACCACCCAATAGGGTAAGGGGGGGGGAATCTTGTGATCGGTGGAAATCGGGGTATGGTTGTTAGTGTTTCGTTATATCAGCTGCCGATCGAAGAAGCTGGGAATTAGTGAGGTTCATATGAAGAATTGAGTAAAAACAAGAGTTCATTAATAACCGAAGAATTCAATCATCTAATCTGTTCTCTAGAGGCAATTTCAGTAGTGATGTGAGGCAGTACGGCACGAAAGGGAAGTTCGTTGCATCACGGTCGCCTAAGTATACCTCAGTCCAGAACAAAATTTGGTTGGTAGGGTTTCGAGTTGCAAAACGATGAACGCGCGTAACTGCGACTGCTCGTTTCTGGTGACGATGACTGGTGGAGATGATAAGGTTCGTCAACATGAACGCGTGGGCATATAGTTCTCTTAAATCCAAGTTCGTTTGGGCCAGGTCTGGTCTTCGCAAATGTTGACGTGCAAACCGAATGTACGGAGGGTCAGGTCTCGAATTTTAGCTGTAACGGCGACGTCATGTCGAGATAAGCGTATGAATAGATAGAACGCATAAACAGTTGTCGTAGTGGGGTGACGAGGAAATAGAAAAGAATTTGAACACTACTTCCCAAGTTTCGAGGAAACAATTGAGTGTCATACAGAACGCATTAGGGCTAATAGACCGCATACTACTATGCTAAATAAACATAAAATATGAGCACATCATGCAAAAGTAATCTAGCAAGTAGGCAATATAAACTCAAGTCATATCACCTAAAGTGTTGAGCCTTGCACGTGGAGCGAAGCGTCGTTGTGGATCGTTGAGCACTGAACAGGTTATAGTCTGGTTTTTATCAAAAAGTTTTTTCCCTTTTTAAAACCAAGTTCACTATAACCAATGGCTCTGATACCAATCTGTCACACCCCCAAAAATCCACGCGTGGAGTATCACCGCTTGGAGGCGTGACTGACTAGGATCAAGCCACCAATCATATTGAATAACGTAATTTAATAAATAAAACCAACCACAATATAATTGGTGTCTAAAAGAAAGTAACCACTTTAAGTTAACAGCGGAAGCATATAGAGTAAAACCCAAACATAATTAATAAGTTCATAGGTTTAAATGTTTAACATGGAACTCAACAGTCCATGTCCCACAACGATCACTCCTCCCTTTGCAAGCTCCATAAGTACCTAACGACCTGCACGGCATGTAACAACGAGTCAACAACAAAGTTGAGCGAGTTCACAGTTGGTTGTTTAGTTTTACCAGTTTGTTTTGAAAACCATAAGTTGCTTCGTATACCACGAGTTAACCAGTATCGTTATTTTCCCAATCCATATCCATAACCAGTGGGGGTTTCCCATGTGAACCACTAGACCGTTAAGATATCGACCACTGACGAACAATAGTTGTGCCCTACGTCAATGTCTATCATCATTGACAGTTTGCCATGATCCATTAGTACACGCCCATTCGAACGACACGGTGTGAGGTTTGTCAAACCTAATAGCGCTATTAACAAATGACCCGCTCGCCATCGACCTCGGCGATTAAGTCGATATAAAATGAGGGACTTACGTGATAGAGTTTTGGCTAGTAGTTTAAGGTTGTTGTCCTACCCAAGGAGGACGAACACGAACGTACGTATTCTACCCAAGGAGAATACGCAGGATTAATATTCGCATCCTACCCATGGAGGATGGCCGTACATATCCTACCCATGGAGGATATGTAGGTTTCGTTTTAATTCTTTAACCCATTCCCAACCACCGGGAATCCCATGCCTTAGAAAGTGTGTGAACTCACCTTTGCTTTGCTCGGTAGATAATTCTTTTGTGTTGTGTCAGTCAACCATACCCTATTATGGTTACCAATGTTTGTTAGGTTTATTATTCAAGCATTTCACGTATTTAGCACATAGCATACAACTCGTAACATCACATATAAGTAACACGTAATTATAAGTGTACGGCCCCAAACAGAATAATCATACAGTTCAAATCATGAGTGTTTGGTTCATATAAATCATACAGCTCAATTAGGAGTGTGCGGCCCAATTAATTGATGGCCCAATTAGAGTGTACAGCCCACTTGTTAAGTGTGCGATCTCGATACAATGTGCGATCGTGCTTCTGATGAATGTACCATTTGAATTAAGGGGGAGTGTGCGACATTATTTATTTCAAATCAGAGATCATTCAAGTTCATATGTTTAGCACAAAAATCAATTAATCACTTTTTGCATCACTCATTATAAGCACTAGTTTTATTGTTTATTTATTTTGATTGTGTACATGCTTGTCCATTCTACAATTACCAGACGATCATTTTGAGCAATCCATGAATAATCATTATTATCTAACCATCAACTAAGCACTATCAAATAATCCAAACACTTTACAAACACCCTCTGATCAACGTGAACAACCTTCAAGAATCACATTAGTAGTTATTAATATAAACACACCAAAAAAACTCTTTGTCATCTTGTAACCTCAATTAGCTAAACATCATACCAACAATCCATCAATTTCAAATTAGTCTTTCGCTCGACATCCTAAATCACATTTTAACCTTAACCATACTATTTTGATTTCAAGTAGCAAGTTTTATCATGGATTCAACCACAGATGTTTTCAATCAGAGATTAACAAAAACCAATCAACAGCTCATCTACTAAAATGCAGTTACAAAAACGGATCTATACCTCACACCCATCAGTTTATCATTAATCATACACACACTTTTCTCATTTTGTACTGTACAACCACAGAGGATTTAAAATAATCACAGCTGAATATAAACTGACCGAGTGACCCGTCGCAGGTTGTGACCGCTGTTGTCGTTCGTTTCCATCACCGGGCCGCTGCTGCCGTTCGTTTCTGTCGCCGGTGCCCAACACCACCTCTTCGCTGCTCCCAAACAACTACCGATGTCGCCACTCAAGCGGAACCACCACCAGCTTCAACTTCTGCCGAGACCCGAACCAAAAATACCCGAATTGTTCCTGTACCGAACCCGACTAAACCCGAAACCATGGCCCGATTTGTCCGCATATCCAACAGAAAACAACCACAACTCAGCCGCCGATTGCGGCTTTTCCGGTTTACCAAGAAGATGGCTCTGCCATCCATCCGTCCGTGCACCGCCACCCTGGGGTGGTGGCCGACCGTTCCTGTGATGGATGGGGGTTGCGAGTGAGTGTGTGTGTGAGGGTAGGAGTTGAATAGGAGGTTGTGGGTTTATGGGTGTGGCTTACCGGTTAAAACAAGCGGCCGGTAAGGCTCGCCGGAGTGCTGGAGTCCAGCTCCGGTCATCTGACCACGAAGATCGAGTGGGGAGAGAAGGAAAACTGTGGTGCGGCTCCTTGTGTGAAGTTTTAGGGGTTTTGATAACAGGGATGAGGGGGTATAAGGTATATATAATAGGGTAGGGTTTGGTGTGTGTAGGTGAGTTGGGTTAGGCTTGGACCATGGGCACTTGCCCGTTAAGCGTTCGTGTGTCTTGTTTATAAAAACGGGTTCGTTCACAGTACGCAACAAATATACTATTTATTTTATATAAGTGTGTGTTGCGTTAAATATGTTTGGTTTGGGTTAACAGTTAAACGGTACGTTTCTCTCAACGCAGGTTATTATTATTTAATATTCGATAAGAATAATAATAATAACCATAATAATATAATTTGCTCTCGATGATTGGGATCGAGAGTACGAGTTGTCACACTAATCGACACGGAGATTTTTATAATACTGCAGCCCTAAGCGGGATGTTAATCTTAACTGTACTTATCTTCGGAGGTAAACATGGTACTTCTTTGGAGAAGATAGTCAAGACGCAAGGAGATTACAGAGATTTTCCTAATCTCAAGCCCTTGTTCTACTATCTTTGCCTGTGTCAGATAAATGACACATTTCTTTACGAATCCATGGATACCTTAATCAGTGACACTTACATGGACATTTCCATTCTGGATATCTTCTTTGAATACCATTAGCTGACTTCAGTACAATATGACCATTGGGATATATCAGTGGTTCCATGCATTAAACCTCCATACTGATCAGGCATGGAAGCAGCAATCTATGGAACATATTAAAATACACCAATCCTCATATGGCGCTTTTATCATACAGTCTGGTATTCGTAGTTGATAGAAATCAATGAGATATCAAACTAACATATACAGACGTACTCCATCTGGAGAGAGTACTCTAGAATTTTACGAATGAAGATTTCTGACAGGAACAGAAGAAATGGTACCCGAATCAAAACAGAACTCTTGGCATTTATATTAGTGATAAATAATAAGGAATATACCTGATGCCATTATTGATGTGAACTGCATCCGACATTTATCGGGAGAGTTTAAGCGCTTTCATTCTTAGGCTTTCTATCCTTAGTCGCACTTCCCTTGACAGATTTAGGGCACGTAGTCCTGACGTGGCCTTTCTCGTTACAGCCGAAGCAGACTGCATCCTTTATGTCCTTACATTCATGGGTTTTATGACCAGTTCTTTTACAGATGCCACACGGTCTTGGCTTTTGATCCATTCGACACTGCCCCCAATGTCTTTTATAGCAGGTCTTGCATACAGGTTTCTTATTGGACTTTCGTTGTTTCTTACTAAGCTCAAGCTTCCCCTTTTTCTTAGAAGTCTGGGAGTTATCTTCCTCCCTTTTCCTTTTTAGTTCACTCTTTGCATCCGAGGCATGAACAAGATCCTTCTCGTGAGTAAGGAAGTGTGGTTTTAAATGGGATTTGGAGCAAGTAGCATTGGGCTCTTTGAACTTTTTCATGGCCTTTCTCACAACTTTTCCAACAGCTGCGTCAATCATAGCTTGGAGAACATCTCTATTAATTTTGAGGTTCACAATTGTAGCATCATGTGTCACATCATCAATGGCGCGATTGATGGTTGTCTTATCTGAGTTTGTCATACTCGAGACTTGGTCCCTAACACCAAATGAAACAATTACTTAGTTGCACTACAACAGCTATTCATCATCCCGATGACCTAACATATACTATCCATGGTATCATTAAACCATACAGCCTAATATGGTATGAACATTCCCAATGAATGTTATTTAAATGTATATATCAATTATATTTAGCCTAGGTCACAAAAGGACCATCAATGGCATTTAAGGCTTGGACCTAGTCCATTACCTTTTTGACAGGGGATCAAAATGTCACATCTGTCTTTGTCATATTGATAATTTTGGTTAGATTGAAAACTTGCCACAAGAATATTGGAAAAGAGTGATTCCTAATGAATATAAAGCATCCATCTATAATTGTTGAAGCAAATTCTAAGGTATCATCGGCCAATTCTACCTCGCGTTATATGTCTAGAGTCCTAACAGGCGGATACAACAGTTTACAACATTTATTGTCTATAAT
This sequence comes from Helianthus tuberosus, assembly GCA_030545235.1. Taxonomy (NCBI): domain Eukaryota; kingdom Viridiplantae; phylum Streptophyta; class Magnoliopsida; order Asterales; family Asteraceae; genus Helianthus; species Helianthus tuberosus. The sequence continues at coordinate 9,785 of JARYGA010007402.1, read as the reverse complement.
CGACTTATCTGCGCCAGAATCAAACAAATTCCCGCATAAACATCATTGATAAGGAAAGGTACCTGTTATGACGTTATCATTCTTCACTGCCTCCTGGGCGTTTATCTAGAAGACTCACGCTTTTGTTTTCTTGGCCTCTTCAGGCTTCTTTATAAGTTCTGGGTAGTTGGTTTTGATGTGCCCTTCCTCGTTACAGTTGTAACAGGTCATGTTCTTCAACTCCTTGCAATCTAAAGGCTTGTGACCCTTGGTCTTGCAAATTCCACACAGTTTAGCACGTGAGTCGATCGTGCATTTTCCAGAATGATGCTTTTTGCAGTTACTGCATTTGGGTCTGTTATCAGACTGACTCGAGTTCTTCCTGAACTCAGAACCTTTCCTGTGCTCAGAATTTCCCTTTTTCTTCTTGTTAGGTCGACGAGAGTTCTCCTCATTTCCTTTCCTTTTTTCCTTCGTCGGAAGTCTTGACAGACTTATTCCTGATTGCATCTAATGTGAGGGATAAAGATAAGTCCACCACGGACCTATATGTGGTAGGCCTAGATGCTTTAACATTTACCTTAATTTCTAGTGCTAGGACTCCAATAAAACGCGCTATGCGTTTAGGTTCAGGGGTGACTAAATAGGGAACTAGGCGGGACATAGTGTTGAAACTTGTCACATATGCCTGACAATCTAAATTCTTCATGAACAGAGTCAAGAAGTCTGTTTCTATCCTTTCTACCTCATGCTGAGGACAGAAGTTTTCCTTGATCAATGCAACAAATTGATCCCAAGACAAGTTATAAAGTTGGATCTTCCCCGTGGCTTGGATCAATGATCTCCACCATGCCAACGCTTCTCCTTTGAATGATTGTGAAACAAACTTCACAATATCCTGCTCTGCACAACCACTGATGTCTACTACTGTGTCCATCTCATCCAGCCATGTCATACAATCGATGGCTCCTTTTTCTCCTGTAAAGTCCCTTGGTTTGCAAGAGACAAAGTATTTATAAGAGCAGGTCTTAACACGTGACTCCTGATTGAGCACAATTTGTCTGGATGGAACACTCCCCTGATTCGACGAATGATGAGAATCATCCTTATGAGATGTATGTGTCTTAGAAGGTGGCTCCGTTTGAGGTGCAGACTGAGTCCTGGTGCGAGCACCGCTTAATTCTTTAAATTGTCTGTCAATGGCTCGAGTGACAGCATTATCTATCATTGTCTGTAAATCTGCAGTCGTTACATTCATCCTTGTATTGTCATTCCTCATAATGGAATGACTGTTAACCTCCTCTGATTCAGGCATGCTGAAGCTTGTCTTCTATAAAACAATTTTCAATAATTTTGTTTAGAAGTCTATTTTGGAATCATCATCTTCGATGATTCATTAACCATGGTATAAATAGCCCATATTTGGTTAATTTGATAATCAGGTTTACTTTAAACTTTTCATTATAATTATCCAGTTATAAACTATTATGGATATTGAAATGGCACAAAAGGCCTTGTTACGAGGACAGTTTGAATTTATAAGCCATGATCTTATAGGATCGAGGCATTAAGGTCTGAACATAGTTCATTACCTTTCTTGACAGATAGTCAAAGACTACAACTGTCTTTTGTCTTTTGGAGACAATAGATCTAGCCCGTAGGCACTTCATCACTAATGGATGTTTATGATATGATCATTTTATTTGATGATTTAAGCCATGATTTCTAAATCACTAGGCTAGATAAGAAATTGGAAGAATCCAATATAAGGATGACTATTGTGATTTTGCTCGAACCACATTTGTCAAGAGTGCTAACACGTTTTTTTTTTTTTTTTTTTTTTGTAGGTGTTAACAAGGATCTATTATCTTAAAAAGGCTTTACCATTTTAGTTATGTCGAAAATGACATATAGGCTAGGTTATACCTTTAAGATTTTCTTTGAAATATAATGGCAGAGCAATCATAAATTGAAATGATGCTCTGATTTAGGACATAATATATGTGTACGTTTAATACCAAAATAAATTTCAAAACGGAAACTTTTCATAGAAAGTCCTAAAGAATCACAATAATTGCCCTAAACGGGTCTTAAACAAGGAAATTGGCCCACACAAGGACTTAAAAGTTATATATATATATATATATATATATCCTTATAGGGACTACTATAGAAATGAAATATAACAAAGGAAGTTTCTTCTTCATTTTACTTCTGAAAGTTTTCTCCTTGGTTCCCTGAGTGCGGTACTGATACTGAAGGTCTTTGTGGGTAGTCGAAATCTTCTACATTAGGAATCTTTGCAAAAGTGGAATCCAAGGAGTTTATGGTTAACGAATAATATGGATCACAGTTAAGGTCAGGACAAGTATAATCCAAGTTTGGGATTCTGGTGTAGGGTAAAATACACATATTTGTCCGGTGTAAAGTGTATAATTTATGTATAGTTTTTCTTTGTTTTTTATCTAGTTTTAGTGTTCTATTATATTGTTTCGTGTTTTGGCAGGTTTTGGTGCAAATGGAGCGAAAACGAGTAATAAGGAAATAACCAGCCAGTTGGGCAGAGTGAGATGCCAGAGACCAAAGTAAAATTGCCGCAGGACGTTTGGGCTGCTAAAATACCCATTAGACGAAAGCTGGGCCATTGATATTATTATTAATGTTAGAAAAAAAAGTCAACACGTCTTGGCCGAAGAGGAGGAATATTGTTTTTAGAGATGTAGATTATTATTATTAGTGGATGATGACATAGAAAAGAATTAAAGGGAGGCAGACATTAATTCGAAAAGGTCAAAGGTGTCAGCCTAGTAATTTGCACAGATGTTATGAAAAATAATGGGTGTTGGGCCGTTAAACATCATCAGCCCAGCAGAATTATGTAATTAGTAATATTGGGCCGTGTGAAACATGAAATCGTGCACCGCCTTAGATAGGCAACGGCTAGAAGGGTTTCTTGGGATATAAATCATCATCTTCATCAACAGCCGGGAGATATATACGAATTTTGGAGTTCTTTGGCACCATTAGAGGCTGTTTTAAGTTCTTGGAGCATCTTGGAGGCGTGGAATCATTCGGGTAACATCTTGGAGCATTCGGGAATGAAGATTCGGGTTTTATCATCCTTATTCTTTCGTTTTCGTTTGTTTAAACTTTGTTGCACAATGAATTCAGAATATATATTGATTTTGATTATGTTCTTGACCATGTTTTCCGGCTAAACTTCATAAACTACCTAGGCTAATGACAATAGTTAAATAAAGTTTGGTTCTTTATTCGATTTTTGGCGTGGTTGTGGATTTTTCTTGTATTGTAAAAGCTTCGGGAATTTAACTTGGTGCATATGCGTGCTTGACGATTATTTTATTATTGTTTATTGCTTCGTATAATCCTTGGTGACGGTCTTTATCACATAATAGGGTGGTGCTAGGGTTTCTTGATTTAGGTGACGGTCTTTATCACATAATAAATCATTAATCCTTTAGGGTGAAAATTGCATAAGTAACCTTAGAAGTAATATTCGGTAATTTTATAAAATCAAATGTGCTGCTAAACTTGTCGCGGAAAGGATCGAGGTTATTAATAGGTCTAGGTTTGGTTATAAGTCCTTAACATTCCATAGTCTATTAAACCAAGATTAAAACCCATTGTCGCTTTAGACGTTCGCGCTGAAAGGTAGAGCGTCTTATATAGGCACTTTCAAGAAACTAGAGGACGGAAAAGAAATCTAGAAAGCCGGTAAACGTAACAGCCTAGGTAGTACCACAAGAATCGCCTTGAGAGTGTTTGAGGGGCTTAGTGGTGTCTTAATTGGTTTAGCATCTTAAGATCCCGGTTCCACACCACAAAATCATCTAATAGAGATCCATTCTGAGTTTAACTTGCGTCTAGCCTAGGTAGTCTTCATCATCTCTGATCAAAGTCTTCGTTCGAGTTCGTGTCTAGTTATTTAGCTAATCTAGTTCGTCATTACTTGCATTCTTAGGAATTTTAGAAAACCCCCCCAATCAATAAACAAATGGTTAAGTCGTGTCAGTTTTAGTCTTTATAGAGTCTTAGCGTAATCTAAAGAGTCTCGTGGGTTCGATACTCGGACTTACTTTAGCTTTACTACATTGATCGGTACACTTGCCGGTTGTGTGGTTTAGGGTTTTAGGTCGAGTCTTAGTTTATAAATTTAAAGCTTAGAGTGTCTAATTTAGGGTTAATTTAGTTGTATTTAGTTAAACCACTTTGTGCACATCAAGTTTTTGGCGCCGTTGCCGGGGACTCTTGGCGATTGCGTTGATTACTTTGTTTGGACTTATCTGACATTATACGTGCTAGTGTTTTTGTAGATTGAGTCGTAGGAGTCTAATTGTCCGTGTTTTTGTTTTCTTATTTATTTTATTTTATTTTTCTTGAGTCTTTTAAATATGTGTGAAATTTGTGGAGGGCCTCACTTTACAGTTAAATGCCCCCAGTATGAGGGGTCCTCTGCAGATTATGATACTAACCCCTTTGTGCAGCCACATCAATATTCTTTGCAGGGGTATCCCACAAATGCTAAGGAGAGGTTTCCCCATTTTTTCGAGCTCAGGGAATTAATTATGGAGTGCGTGCGAATAATAAAAGAGTTTCGGAAGTGCGGGGATCCAAGGTTTCCGAAAATGATCGGCATACTTGTTGATACACTTTGTGTGGACGCGACTCGGCTCGGTTCGACTCGGCCTTGAAGACTTGAAGACACGAAGATCGAGACAAAGCTACAGCCAAGGGGGAGTTTGTTGGTGCACTTGTGTCTGTACTTTGTCTGTATTTCGTCATGATACAAAACGATGTCTTTAATGTAAGGTTGATCTAAGTTTGACCAAGTCAACCATCCTCCTGGTTTGACTTGACCAAACAGTTAGAAAAATGTTGTAAGCTGGTTGTGTCGAAGGATGTGTCATTGAAGGATTGTTTTATATCCTTCAATGAGCTCGAAAGATGAACATTCGATAGATGAGTTCGAAACATAAACCTTCGATGGATGAACTCGAAGGATATCTCGAAGGATATCATCCTTCGAGGTATTTGTGAATCTTTCGATGGCTTTCTGGTCGACAGATGATCTTTCGATCAATCTGTCTGATCCTTCGACCAGACCTGCTGTGTCGGGTATAAATACCCATGTGTTGTGTTCACTTCAGTAGAGACAAGTTAGACAAGTTAGACAGTAAAGTGAGACAGAGAGAGAGAAGAGAACACACACGAGAGAACTTTGAGAGTTTGCAGAATACATCTGTGAACATTGGGCTTGTAACCGAACCTTTCATACGCATTAATACAAGTGGTGTTAATCGTTGAATGTTGTGTGTTGTGTTTGTGCTTGTTCTCGCATAAAGTCTCGGTTGCATGCTAGCTTGGATTCCGCACTTGCTAGTGTGTTAGATATAACAAGGATAAGGTTTTATCTCATCCTCGAGAGGGACCTACAAGTGGTATCAGAGCTTTGGCTCTTTTCCTTGTTAAAAAACCGAGTTTTTACAAGACTTTTAAAGTGTTTGGACAAAACTCACTTGGTTTTTGCAGCCGTTTTTACTGATTTTCTCGCTTATCTTTACGTTAAAACGTGTTCTAAACTAACCGGGTGTGTTGCATGATGGGTTGGGTAACTTAAAAACTTGTTTTTGAAAATTTTGGTTATTTCCGGCCAAAATTCCGGCTTCTCCGGTGACCGGTTTTCTGGATAAGTTTATTGTAGTTTATTGTTCAAAATCTTGGTTTTGGTAAAAATGATGGTCTGAGTCGTCTGACCATACCTTTCTGCCGTAAGATTTACCAACCCATCACCTTTTTCACCAACTTGTCACTCTTTGTCAACTGTGTCAGAGCAGGTCGAAAGATATCATTCGAAGTCGAAAGATCATCTTTCGATCAGTGGAGGTTCGATAGATAATCATCCTTCGAACCAAGGAATCATTTCGAAACATACATCTTTCGGTCTACAGTTCTTTTCCGAAAGACCAGGATCCTTCGATAGGGGAGTCTTTCGAAAACCATTGTTCGAAACTCAACAGTGATCTTTCGAACACTGTTGATCCTTCGAACAAGTGTCTATCTTTCGAACAGGTGTTGATCTTTCGATCCTTGTCTGTTTAAGTTTAACAGGTTGTGCTTTTCAGGTCTTTCGATTCTTGATCCTTCGGCTGGTTGTTATCCTTCAAGATTTTAACATAGTTTGTGAAAATTAATTTTAAAAGGAAAACTTGTTTTTCAAATTTTAAATCTATTTTCACTTAATATATTAATTTTTATAAAATGGGAACAAACGGGCAGTGGGATCCAACCGCGTGGACTCTAACATCTTTGACTCCACAATCATCAGCTACGCAATCATCAGCTACGCAATCTGCGTCAGATTTCAACAAAGCATGGATGCAGGCTATTGCCCCACCTCAAGCTGCAATGATAACTGCAAATCAATGGGCATTGGTCACAAATCAAAGCAACAGCATTCAATCTATGATGCAGAACGACAGTGAAACTGGTACAAGCACAAAACCGCCAAAGCTAAATCACATCAATGATTGGGGATGGTGGAAAGAAAGGCTGAGAACTTATGTTCAGGGGCAAGGTCAAGATCTATGGATGTGCTTCTTCACCGCATTTGACCATGATTTGGAAATTGCAGGATCTAATCCAGAAACTTACAGCACTATGTCTGATGATGATAAGAAGAAATTTGAGTTAGAAAAGAAAGCATTCATGATTCTCACACAAGCTCTTCACAAAGACATTTACCACCAGTTTGTTTACTGCACGACTACTAAAAGCTTGTGGGATATGCTCACGTTACGATGTGAAGGAAATGCTCAATCTAGAAAGATCAAGCAAGAATTACTGAAGAAAGAGTTTGAAGGTTTCACGTGTATGGAGAATGAGACTTTGGCAGAGTTATCGACAAGGTTCCATCACTTGTTGAGTGAGATGTTTGGTTTTAGAGTCACTGCCACTCCACAAGAAATGGTGAAGAGATTCGCTGATAGCTTACCAGCAAAGTGGAGCAGTTATCTTGAAATTCTCAAAGAAAATGGTGTTCTAGACACAATCAATGTTTATGAGTTAATTCAAAAATTGGAGAACAAGGATGTAGAAGAAAAGCTTAAGGCAAAAAGAACACTAACTCCTCAAAATCCAGAGATGTACTTTGGGATTGCAGGAGGTATCAGTGGAGAAAAACCGGCCTCTCAACATGCGAAGCTTCAAACAACCTTCATCTCAAACACCGGACCTTCAACAACAGATCAGTTTGATCCTTCAGCTTACACGATGTTTTCAAGACCGAATGTGCAACCGACAGCTCAGCAGCAACAACCACTACAGCAAGGGTTTTATGGAAGCTCCTCAAACTTTCAAGCCACCTCCAATCCGAACACAGTCAGATTAGACACTTCCAACTTTTCCAAAGTCAGTGTCGAAGTAGCCAAGGAGCATATGGAGATGTTGAACACCTTGGTTAGTGCTTATTGTGGATTAGTTGCAGGTCAGATTGGGAATATCAATCTAACCAATGAAGATTATCAGCAAGTGGATAAAGAAGAGTTTGAAATGATGGATATCAAATGGGCTCTTGCTAGTGCAATTCGAAGAGCAAAGGAGTTTATGGAAAGGACGGGGAGAACCAACTTGGAAAGCAAGAAAGACACCAAGTATGGGTTCGACAAGCAAGCTGTAACGTGCTTCAACTGTGGTGAACGGGGTCATTTCAAAAGGGAATGCACAAGACCAGCTCAGCATGGAAACCAAAATCCTTTCAGAAATCAAGGCAACCAGCAGAACAAGAACAGGAACAATGTTCGTACGTTGATACCTGTCAACAACCAAGGCCAAGCAGGGTCATCAAATGTCAACCGGGGGCTGGTGGTTCAAATAGATGAGGGTTATGATTGGTCGCTTCAGCTTGGAGAAGGAGGAAATGGTGGAACAGCATGTTTTGCTGAAGTCGTAAAGGATTTAAAGCACGCCAGTGGTGGAGAATCTTCCACCAATGGTGTTGCATCTTCTGAAGATGAAGAAAGTTCTGGTTATAGTGGAAGCTCAGATGAAGAATCCTCCACTTCAGGAAATGATCATGTGGATGAGACATCAAGTGCGTCAGTCGATGCAAACATTGATGAGCTTTTGGAAGAAGCTGCAGCAGGAATTGAAAGAAGATCTAATTTGATGGATCAAGCTGCTTACTCTTCGTCTTCTCTCCATTCAGCCTTTATGGCTAATGTCGACAGTTCATCAGGTCAGGTATGTGTCGATGAACCCACTGTAGTTAGCTGTGAAAAGTGTGATAGTTTAACTGTTAAATATGCAGAAAAGGAAAGTCAGTTTGAAATCACACACAAACACAATCAACAATTGATTGTAGATCTTGCTAAAGCAGCTGAAGCTAACGTGTTTTTAACCAGAAATGAAAAGGAATTTAAAACAACAATTGCGTCATTAAGACATGATGTTTCAGAATTACAAAAAGCTGTTTTGCGAAAACAACATGCTAACAATGATCTTATAGACACAATTGAAAAGCAGATGGTAGAGTTGGCAACCGCTCGATGTGAATGTGAAACAATCAAGCAGAAATTGGAAAGTTATTCCAATTCCCGCTATGTATTGGATCACATTATTGATGTTCAAAAGAAAAAGGGGGATAAGAAGTGTATGGGATTCAAATCATGTCCTCCCCCAATGAATCACAATTACTCCAAATTGCCTGATGACGAGGATATGCCCCGTTTTGAACCTACTGTGCCACTCGGTCTAGATGACTTTGCAGCAGGCCTCGGGTTCACAACTGGTACATCATCCTCGGGTCAATCAGAATCTGAGAAAAATGTGACAGATTCATCGTGTGTTAATGAACAGAGTCCTCCCGTTGTTGAGGATACTGATTCTTCGGATGATGAATCTGATGAAATTGTGAACCAACAGTCTAACTCGGTTACAACAGATATTCCAATCGAGAATCACATCCTGTGTGATCCACCAGTGAAACCGAGTAAGACTGAAATGTCAAAAGAAATGGAGTCGATTGTATCAAGTTTTGAAGGGAGTAACTTGTTGTACACGCTCAAAGGAGATAGCAAAATCTACTCTAACAAAGATTTTCCAATTAAAAATGTAAATCAAGATTTAATTGAACAAATTTTTGAAGGATGCACTGATAAGTTTTTGGGGAACAAAAGTGGCAAAGTTACCGTCACTCAATGTGATCTAATTCCGTGTGAACAAATTAGAAAACAATACGGAAACCAAAAACTACAAGTTGAGCGAAAACAACAAGTCAATTCCGGTAAAGGTAAGGTACAGGGAAAGAAGGCTCAGAACAAGAATGTTCAAGCACCTAAGGTTCAACAACAATGGGTGAAAAACAAAAGAGCTCCTGTTAAGAAAAGAGAACCGAAAGTGAACTTTGTTGGATCCATGGGTTCAGATAAACTTGAAACATTTCAGGATAAATCTAACATTGATTTTGTAAAACAAGTTAGAATTTTAAAACGAAATGATCAGAATAACTACACCCAACACACCAACGGAGGTGATTTAGGTCCAAGCACGTCCAGATCACAAAGCTCATTGTCTGGTTCTCCGTCTGATCATCAACATGTTTCTCCGAGGTTTGTAGAGCGGAGAATGTGTTTTGAGTGTGGCACAATTGGGCATATTGTAAGATACTGCCCATACCTGCAAAAGTTGAAGGCAAAAACAAGTGCTCCCCAAGAAACCAATTACCAAAAACGATCATTTTCCCCGAAACAAGACCCACGTGTCTTGAAAGAAAGGGAAAAGAAGTTAAA
>JARYGA010007401.1:0-32045 GCA_030545235.1 Helianthus tuberosus | reverse complement strand
TAATATATACTTTTCAAAAACAATCTTCATGATTTCAAAAACATTTTATATAGTTTGAAAACATTTTTTAACATGGTATATTTACTTAACATATCAAATGCATGATTTGAAAAGCATCATCCATATTTTCAAAAACCTTATACATAATTTCAAAACAATTCATCTCGCGTGATTTTTAAAACATTTTATAAATATACTTATCTAATATGCCTACTTTATGATTTCAAAAGTATTATGTAAGGTTTCAAAAACATTAAACACATTTCTAAAAGAACCCCATGCATAGTTTTCAAAAACATTTTCTCATACATTGACTTAACCTTCAAATTCTGCTTCATATGTCGCCTTGGCATATCTAGCGCCTCAAATTCATGAGCATTCTACCTCGTGTATCGACTTAAGCACGTCTAGTGCAAGGTTTTGAAACACCTCCCGCCTTTCAAATCCCAAAATTCATATGGGATCTTCTTATCTTTACAATTAGATCCTTGTGGATGTTTATTGCTCAAATCGGAGTCCTTAATTGAATTCTTTGTATGCCTTAATACGTACATTACGATTCAAAAAGGGCAAGCCGAATTCCTATTAAGATCTTCCTATCTTCATAGTTAGATTCTTGAAGATGTTTAAAGTGCCAAATGAAATCCACGGATTGGATTCCTGGTGTGCTTTGAATACATGTGCACAGTTAACAAACAAATTAACAAAATGATAACAAATTAAAGATCAAGTTAGACAATTTTGTGATTATGTGATTTTATGTTATGTGTTTTCTTTTGTGTTTTTTGTTTTCGTTATCCAAATCCTCGTAGAATCTTCCATATCTTCATATGAGTGATTCACAGTAGGATATCCAAAGCTGCTACCTTAAATCCTTAATGGGCTTCTACGTAATAGTTAAGACCCTTGGATTATATAGCACCATTCCTTAATTCAAAAGAGACCCCTTAAGTGGTCTAAATCAAAAAAGACTAATTCAAAAAACTGGTTAAGAATGGCATGTGATGATATAGCTAAACAGACTCCTTGGTAGTCTATTTAAAATCAATTATTGATTTAATTAAAAGGATCCTATGGTGGTCTAGTCACAAGCATCACAGGACCATTCATTGTTTTCTTCCCCTACACATTATAAAATGCACTGTGAGAACTATGCAAGGAATTACTTAATTATGAATGCATACATAATTATGAAATTCAGTGCACGAAAACCACAGTAAGATTTGTCATGTGTAAGAACCGATAATGGCAAAAATAACGAAACGTGAACAATGTAATGGAGGTACGGTGGACGCACCAATGGCGCTTCATATACTTGTATATAAGTGTCCCTCATACATTGCAAGCATGATGTTATTTAAAGTTACTAGAAGTTCAGAACTCTAACCAGTATTGTTTTATCTTTTTCAACTTCATGTTTCAAGCTCTCACAAGTTTCCTCTAAATAAATTTCGAGATGAAATTTCCTGAAGTAGGGGAGACTGTGACACATGTGCCTCTACGGCCATCAAACAAATATCAAATCAATGAAATATTGTATTTCATACTTGGGATTTGTATAAATATGCGTATCATTTGCAGATATCAATTCTTGTTCGATTTCGAGCTCTAAATCGCTTTCTGGGAAGTTATACGCGAACTGATACGTAAACGTAATCAGTTTAATGCAACAAACACTCTGGAACAGTGACATGGGCTTAATGTACCTTAAATAACCTCTACATAACCTAGAAATAAGTTTTGGAAGGTTTGGTGTGTCAAAACCAAGTTTATTCGCTTATAGGGACTAATTTCGACAAACTGCGAAAGTATGCTGATTCGTACTGTAACAGACAATCCGGAACTTGATCATAAGTTAAACATACCCTAAATATCCTTTACATAGCTTAGAAATAGGCTTTGATGGGTTCGGTGTGCTAAAATAAACTTTTTGGTCATTCAGGGACTAAAAGCATCAAAAAGTGCATATGTTTGCATTTTCGCGCATATCTTACGTTCTGAATACATCCGGACATCCAAAAATTTATGTAATCATTAAAATATTTTATTTAAGTGATTGGAATGATAAAATCCCATTCATCGCGTAATTTGGATCGTTTTTCACGTCCGTTCGTGTTTCGTCATAATTAACCGAATAACGTGATCGTACGACCAAACGAACCAACATCCGACATATTTTTGAGCATGTTTCATGTCCCTTCCACTTAGGAATCATTGTAGAGCCTTGAAAATGTCTTAACGGGCATCAAACGCATCGAAAATGGCCTTAAAAGCTTGCAGGGACTGAAACTGCAACATTTGAAACTTATTGCTGAGCTGAGCAGCTCTCTGGCGGGCCGCGTAGCCCTGCCTTAGCTCGTACACGGGGCGCGAGCGGCCTGCAGGTCAGCAAAAATTTGTTAACAGCTTGATCCAGCTGTTCCCCTCACTTGCACATGGTTTTATCAAGTCTAGGGGCTTGTTTTGGGTTGTCCATGGTTTTCTAAAACAGGGGGGCACACTTGTAAGGCCAAGATCGAAGCTCGTTTTTCGATGAACGATCCTAACAGTGGCCCGAAAACTATATAAACCCACTTCCATTTCACTTCAAACCCACACCTTGATCTGATTTCTCTAAGTTGAAGGATAAAATCCTTCATCTCACACCCCCAAAATACCACATGCGGGAACACCGCTGGGGCGTGTGACGTACTAGGATCTAGCCACCAATCACATTGAACCATAACATATATTTTAATAAAAGTTTCTATTTATTTCATAAAGTAAATCCAACACAATCAAAACCAATTTGTTCAGCGGAAGCATATTGTAAATAATGTTTTCAGGTGTTTCAAAACGAGAGTACGATAATCTTTAAAACTTGTATCCAAGAGCTACGACCCATGAAAACTCCCGCGTACCCAGATAGTAAGTTCCAATCCATGTATCTAAGGACCTACACGCATGCAGAAAAAGTGTGTCAGACAGGCTGGTGAGTTCACAGTTTACTTAACCGTTTAGTACCAAGTGATGTACAAAGATTCGTTAATACTGATATGCTGATAATAACCCGATACCGCAGACGGCCCGTTTTGCCCTTCTCCAATGCTCTATCAACATTGGTCAGTTTTAAGTTATTAGTTCACACCCGTCCTCTCCAGGTACGTCGTGAGGGTGCCAAACCTAATAGCGCTATCAACTAATAACCCGTTGCCCTACAAGCAACTTATCTATGGTAGGATGGGACTTAAGTGATAGAAAGTGTGTGTATAATCCAACGTTAATCTTTATCGAAAACCCATTTAACTATTTTGTTTGTTTGCTTGTCCCCACTGGACGCATGCTTGTTTGAGAGGAGTGAAATCACCTTGGTTTGCTCGGTATACACTGTTACCCGTTCCCGTTAGTCCAACAACCCTATCGTGGTTAGCAATCTTATCAGTTTCGTAATGATTCACTTTTTGCATTTATACAGTTTATGTTTAACACAGCAACTCACATCTCAGGTGTATATATCACGCAATGACACAATTATCACATGAATCTAACTTCACTCACAACTTATCCCAATGCAAGTTTTTGTTTGAATTAAATGTATCTCACTATATTGTGGTGTAATTGGACCTCTCAACTATTATATATACATGCAATCACAATCTATTTTAATATAAATCGATGTTAGTGGTGCTAATTGTCTAAATGTCACTTTATGAAATCCGAGATAATGGCCGACACATTCTATGATGCATGAATTCTATTGGACCGAAGGTATCTTGCAACAATTACAATTTGTCAATTAATTTAACACATTATCCAATCTCTGTTATAACAAACTCTAACTCGGCGAAACTCAACCTTTCGTCGGAGCTCAGGCATGACGAATCCTCAGGCCTTTCGTCGAGGGTTCTAGTGGCGAAACTCTAAGGTGTTGTGAAGAAACCTTGGAGTGTTTCGTCGGTGTGTGTGTCAAACATCGGATCTTTCGCCGTGATTATCAACAACCCTAAACACTTCTGTTTTGTTCCAGACGATACCCATCCAACATGATATTCATGTATAAGCAGAATCATCAAAATCGCATAGTGAGCATGACCAATTACAACATATTAGATCCCTATCATGCGTGTGTCTATATTACTGACCCATATACAATATCTATCACAACCTAAATTCAGCAAACAGAATTGCAGAATTGCGTAGTGAATCGTGAATACATGCAAACCCTCGAATCCTTATTATGAACGTTCTAATCTATTTGAATAACAAGTAAGATATTCATATCTCAACTAATCATCACATACACTTACAGTTACTAGCAAAACCCTACATTCACAGTGGAACAAGAGCATCAAAAGCAATCATCAATCAACGCGGGATGCGAAGGAATACTAACCGATCAACAGAAAGATTACGAAAGTGCAAAAAGTCTTCGAAGAAACAAACGGGTGCTGCCGACAGTTCGTTGAGAGATAGAGAGCTAGGGTTTCGTTAAACTTTGACTCACGTATCGATATGCGAATATAAAGTCCTTGTAGCCGAGCCACATATGGGCCTCATCTGGTTCAAAAGCCCATCCCGGCGATAGTAAGGTTTCGTCGGCCAAATGTGTGACGAAACATTTGATGTTTCGTCGGGCAGGAGTGAGGATGAAGGTTTCTCCATGCAAGGTTTTATCGAGCCATATGCAATTCAAACTTACATGTCCCATCACTGACTCACCAAACACTAAATCATATAGAAATTATAAAATAATATACGCAGTACAACGTACAACGAAATGTAAAACGAAACTGTAAAACTGATGACGCGTAAAGGAAAGGTCTTGGAATCTCAGGTTGTCACATCATCCCCATCTTGAAAGAAATTTCGTCCCGAAATTTGATAAGCAACCCAAAACAACAAGACATTAACTCAGGATGACTGTGCATTTTCCGCGGGTGCCACATCAACCCTAGTTTGATTGGGAATTTCATCCCGAAATTTGCTAGTTGCACTAGGTCTTGATTTGCCAGTCTTGGACTTGTCATTTGGGAATAAATGTGGATACTTGAGCTTCATTTGATCCTCACATTCCCATGTGAACTCCGGTCCACGTCTTGAGTTCCAACGAACTCTCACGATTGGAATACGGCTGTGCCCGCGAACCTTGACTTCCCGATCCATAATTTCAACTAGTTCTTCAATAAATTGCAGCTTATCATCAATTTTCAGCTCCTGAAATGGTACTACAAGTGTTTCATCCGATAAACACTTCTTCAGCTGGGAAACATGGAACACATCATGAACGTTACCCAACTCAGCAGGCAACTCGAGCTTGTATGCTACCTTACCAACTCGTTCAATAATTCTGAATGGCCCGATATAACGTGGATTAAGCTTGCCGCGTTTCCCGAATCATACCACACCCTTCCAGGGTGAAACCTTCAACATAACACGATCATTGACTTCGAACTCCAACGGTTTTCTTCGCTCATCGGCGTAGCTTTTCTGACGGTCACGCGCCGCCGCCATATGATTTCTGATTTGCACTATCTTTTCGGAAGTCTCGAGCACAAGCTCCGGGCCTGTGATTTGGCTGTCACCCACTTCAGCCCAGCGGAGAGGAGATTGACATTTTTGCCCGTACAAAGCCTCAAACGGGGCTGTCTTGATGCTGGTGTGATAACTGTTATTGTAAGAAAATTCCACCAAGAGCAAATGTCTCTCCCAACCTTTACCAAAACCGATAACACACGCCCGCAGCATGTCTTCCAGTGTTTGAATGGTTCACTCACTCTGACCATCTGTTTGAGGGTGATAGGCAGTGGTCATGTTAAGACGTGAGCCAAATGATTTATGCATCGCTTGCCACAAATCGGATGTGAAACGAGGGTCACGATCATAAATAATGGAGGTTGGCACCCCGTGCCTAGAAACCACCTCCTTGAGGTAAACCGTCGCTAGTTGTGAGAACTTATTCGTCTCCTTGATTGGAAGAAAATGCGCTGATTTAGTGAGACGATCAACGATCACCCAAATGGTATCATTCCCGCTTTGAGTTCTAGGTAGCCAAGTGACAAAATCCATTGCGATTTGCTCCCACTTCCACATGGGTATTTCTGGTTGTTGCAGCAACCCAGACGGTTTCTGATATTCCACTTTAACTTTAGAGCAGGTCAAACACTTACTCACATAAGTCGCGATGTGAGCTTTCATCTTCGGCCACCAATACACGACTTTGAGATCCTGATACATCTTATCTGAACCTGGGTGAATGGAGTATCGAGACTTGTGTGCTTCATCCATCACAAGTTCCCTAAGGTTGCCGAATACAGGAATCCATACACGCTCCATGAAGTAGTAGATGCCATATGATCTTTTCTCAGGATGTTTTTCCATGCCCCTTAAGTATTCTGCTTCGACGTTTTCCTCCTTCAATGCTTCAGTTTGAGCAGCACGGATCTGATCAGGTAGGTTAGAATGAATAGTGAGCTGCAGAGCGCGAATGCGCTTTGGTTTCGTTTCCTTCCGACTGAGGGCATCAGCCACAACATTAGCCTTACCCGGATAATACCTGATGGCACAATCATAGTCGTTCAAGAGTTCTACCCAGCGACGCTGTCGCATATTCAAATCCTTCATGTCGAAAATATGTTGAAGGCTCCTGTGGTCGGTATAAATAGTTCATTTAGTACCGTATAGGTAATGCCTCCAGATTTTGAGCGCAAACACCACGGCCCCCAACTCCAAGTCGTGAGTCGTGTAATTCCTTTCATGGACCTTCAACTGTCAAGAGGCGTAAGCTATAACTTTCTCGCGTTGCATCAACACGCAACCGAGACCTTGAATAGAGGCGTCGCAATGCACAACAAAATCTTCGGTACCCTCAGGTAGAGAAAAAATCGGTGCACTACAGAGCTTTTGCTTTAGAAGCTGAAAGGCGTCTTCCTGTTTCGTTCCCCAAGTATATGCTACACCCTTCTGAGTTAGAGCAGTGAGAGGTTGAGCGATCTTTGAAAAACCCTCAGTGAACCTTCAATAGTACCCAGCGAGACCAAGGAATTGTTGCACCTCCGAAGGAGTCTTTGGTGCTGCCCAATTCCTGATTGAGTCAATCTTAGAAGGATCCACATGTATCCCCATTTCGTTAACGATGTGGCCGAGGAAGTGTACTTCTCGAATCCAGAAGTCACACTTAGAAAACTTCGCGTAAAGCTGCTCTTTCCTCAGAAGCTCCAAAATAAGGCGCTGATGCCGTTCGTGGTCCTCCTTGCTCTTAGAATATATCGGAATGTCGTCGATGAAAATGATGACAAAATCGTCAAGGTAAGGTTTACATACGCGGTTCATGAGATCCATAAATACTGCTGGCGCATTAGTTAACCCGAATGGCATTGACCAGAAACTCGTAATGACCATAACGCGTGCGAAAAGCTGTTTTTGGGATATCCTCCTCTCGAACTCTCATCTGATGATAGCCCGATCTTAGATCAATCTTCGAATAATAGCTCGATCCTTGTAGCTGGTCGAACAGGTCGTCGATGCGAGGGAAAGGGTAACGATTCTTGATCGTCACCTTGTTGAGTTCGCGATAATCAATATACATGCGAAAGGATCCATCCTTCTTTTTAAGAAACAACACTGGGTCTCCCAAGGCGAAGAACTGGGTCGAATAAAGCCCTTATCCAACAGTTCCTGAAGCTGATTTGACAACTCTTGCAACTCCCCTGGTGCAAGACGATATGGTGCGCGAGCAATCGGAGCTGCTCCTGGTGAAAGATCAATGTGGAACTCCACCTGTCGATGAGGAGGTAGGCCTGGAAGTTCCTCGGGAAAAACATCAGGAAATTCCCGTACGACTGGTATATCATCGATTTTCTTCTCTTCATGCTGAGTATTAGTAACAAGTGCCAGAATGGCAGGGTAGCCCTTTTGTAAATACTTCTAGGCTTTCGTAGACAAAATGATGTTGACAGTTGCGCCGCTTAGATGACCCTGGACAGATAATAATTCCCCGCTAGGGAGAGGTACACGTACGATCTTCTCCTTGCAAAGTATTTCCGCTTTGAGTTTGGACAACCAGTCCATACCAATAACTATATCAAAACTACCAAGAGTGATGGGAAGGAGGTCGATGTCAAACACTTGACCTAGAAGATCGAGTTTACACCCTAAGAATACGTGTGTGGCTTTTATTGACTTGCCATCAGCTAATTCTACTTCATGCTTGTTTACAAGAGGTGCAGGACTTAACCCTAACTGACAACTGAATCCCAAAGACACATAACTCCAGTCGGCACCAGAGTTGAATAATACAGAATCAATAATACCATTAACAGAGAACGTACCGGTCACGACGTTGCCATCGTTCCTTGCATCGCCTGCCCCAATAGTGAACGCCCTACCGCGAGCGCCATTCCCACTGTTGTTTCCATTGTTGTTTCCAGCGTTATTGTTGTTGTTCTGGCGATTACCCCCATTGTTATTGTTGGCATTCTGGTTCAACTGTGGGCAATCCCTCTTGAAATGCCCTTCACCACCACACTTATAGCATCCCTTTTGATTACCCCGGTTTTGCTGGGGTTGCTGCCTCTGTTGCTGTTGGTGGGATTGTTGTTGTTGATTAACAGGGTGTGGAGCTCTACAATATTTTGCCATGTGACCCACTCTGCAACATCGTTGACATGCTCGGCCACATGGGCAATAATGATGGAGACCGCACTTGTTACATTTGAGCTGTTTTCCCGCATAAGAGCCCGAAGTTTGGTTGTGAATTTGATTCTGATTGACTGATGACGATTGGCCGAAACTATGATGACTGCTGGTGTCTGGCCGTTTCTATGACTGAGCGGAATTTGATGCCTTATCTGCGTCACCCCACTTACGCTTGTTGTCATTGGCAGGTGCAGTAGCGGTAGCAGTAGTAGCAGTGGGAGTGGTAGTAACAGAGACACGCGGTGGCAACGAACCACTCGCCACCTCTTGATCGGTGATCTTGTGACCCAGACGGACAATCTGAGTTAAGTTATTGAGGTTTGCTGCAGTAACCAAGCCCTTCACTCGAGGAGCTAATCCTTTGATGAACAGTTCAATTCTCCGATGCGGAGGTCGGGACAAGTTCGGGCACATGATTGCCAACTCATGTGACCGCTTCACGTATGCCTCAATCTCGGATCCCACCATCTTCAGATCATAATACTCATTCTCTAATTTCTGAATCTCGTCCCGAGGACAATACTCTTCCCTTATCAGTTCTTTAAAATCGTCCCACGTAGTGGCATTTGCCTCCTCGATACCCAATAGCTGGACCTGGGCATTCCACCATGTTAGGGCAGCATCCTCAAGGGTTCCCGTAGCATACTTCACACGATCCCCCACGGGACAATTACACATAGCGAACACAGACTCCGCTTTCTCGAACCATCGAAGTAGCCCCACAGCCCCTTCAGTCCCACTGAAGGTCTGGGGCTTACAATCCATGAAGGTCTTGAATGTGCAGGCTGGTGGATTGTTCTGATGCGCTGGCTGACCTATTGGACGAAAGGAAATACAATGCAAGGGTAAGAGTTTTGTATACGACATATGAGTAAAGGAAATTTTTTGGCACATAACGTACCGGCTTGATAGGCTGCTAATGCCTCAGCCACGCGTTCATTAATCAGGTTAGTCAATTATGCCTGAGTCATATTGATGTTGCCACGTCCACCGCCGCGGCCACCTCCATGGCCACCATTACGTCCGCAACGTCCGTTCATGATTCTATACAAGAAGAGTGGAGGAGGTAAGGATCACAATTAAGTAGGAGCTAGTCGTCGCTATGACTCCTTTGGACTTAAGGAACTCTAACATTATATGATTAGAGAAACAGAATCCTTTTTACACTTATCAAGCCTCACTGGGATCCACATGCACTCCACATTATTATTATGTGTGCACCCATAATAATAAAGCAATTTGCATGCTTATCTCAGCGCCTCTTAACTCGTTCTAAAGGTTTCCCCACACTCAATTAACAAACAAAGGATAACACAAAGCTAGGAATCTCATAAGACGAAGGGTAGTGTCACAC
The DNA here is from genome assembly GCA_030545235.1 of Helianthus tuberosus. Taxonomy (NCBI): domain Eukaryota; kingdom Viridiplantae; phylum Streptophyta; class Magnoliopsida; order Asterales; family Asteraceae; genus Helianthus; species Helianthus tuberosus. Next base: position 22,018 of record JARYGA010007401.1, on the reverse strand, counting down.
TATCAAGCACCGCTAAAACATGCAGCACAGGTAATCACATCATGATATCTCATAGGTAGTGTCAGACAAGTCGTGAGTGTGTGTGACTACTAAACTAGTAATACATAAAGTAAATAGAGGGCGAACCTTGCGATCTGGAGCTGAGTGTCATGGTCGTTTTCGATACTGTTTGGTTATAGTCTAGTTTTATGAAAACATTTTAAAACCTAGTTCACTATAACCAGTGGCTCTGATACCAAACTGTCACACCCCCAAAATACCACATGCGGGAACACCGCTGGGGCGTGTGACGTACCAGAATCTAGCCACCAATCACATTGAACCATAACATATAATTTAATAAAAGTTTCTATTTATTTCATAAAGTAAATCCAACACAATCAAAACCAATTTGTTCAGCGGAAGCATATTGTAAATAATGTTTTCAGGTGTTTCAAAACGAGAGTACGATAATCTTTAAAACTTGTATCCAAGAGCTACGACCCATGACAACTCCAGCGCACCCAGATAGTAAGTTCCAATCCATGTATCTAAGGACCTACAAGCATGCAGAAAAAGTGTGTCAGACAGGCTGGTGAGTTCACAGTTTACTTAACCGTTTAGTACCCTGTGATGTACAAAGATTCGTTAATTCTGATATGCTGATAATAACCCGATACCGCAGACGGCCCGTTTTGCCCTTCTCCAATGCTCTATCAACATTGGTCACTTTTAAGTTATTAGTTCATGCCCGTCCTCTCCAGGTACGTCGTGAGGGTGCCAAACCTAATAGTGTTATCAACTAATAATCCGTTTCCCTACAAGCAACTTATCTATGGTAGGATGGGACTTAAGTGATAGAAAGTGGGTGTATTATCCAACGTTAATCTTTATCGAAAATTGCCTCACATCCTCTGCAAGGATGTGGGTTTATGAAAACCCGTTTAACTGATTTGTTTGTTTGATTGTCCCCACTGGACGCATGCTTGTTTGAGAGGAGTGAACTCACCTTGGTTTGCTCGGTATACACTGTATCCCGTTCCCGTTAGTCCAACAACCATATCGTGGTTAGCAATCTTATCAGTTTCGTAATGATTCACTTTATGCATTTATACAGTTTATGTTTAACACAGCAATTCACATCTCGGGTGTATATATCACGCAATGACATAGTTATCACATGAATCTAACTTCACTCATAACTTATCCCAATGCAAGTTCTTGTTTGAATTAAATGTGTCTCACTATATTATGGTGTAATTGGACCTCTCAACTATTATACATACATGCAATCACAATCTATTTTAATAAATATCGATGTTAGTGGTGCTAATTGTCTAAATGTCACTTTATGAAATCCGAGAAAATGGCCGACACATTCTATGATGCATGAATTCTATTGGACCGAAGGTATCATGCAACAATTACAATTTGTCAATTAATTTAACACATTATCCAATCTCTGTTATAACAAACTCCTACTCGGCGAAACTCAACCTTTCGTCCGAGCTCAGGCATGACGAATCCTCAGGCCTTTCGTCGAGGGTTCTAGTGGCGAAACTCTAAGGTGTTGTGACGAAACCTTGGAGTGTTTCGTCGGTGTGTGTGTCAAACATCGGATCTTTTGCCGTGATTATCAACAACCCTAAACACTTTTGTTTTGTTCCAGACGATACACATCCAACATGATATTCATGTATAAGCAGAATCATCAAAATCGCATAGTGAGCATGACCAATTACAACATATTAGATCTCTTTCATGCGTGTGTCTATATTACTGACCCATATACAATATCTATCACAACGTAAATTCAGTAAACAGAATTGCAGAATCGCGTAGTGAATCGTGAATACATGCAAACCCTCGAATCCTTATTATGAACGTTCTAACCTATTTGAATAACAAGTAAGATATTCATATCTCAACTAATCATCACATACACTTACAGTTACTAGCAAAACCCTACATTCACAGCGGAACAAGAGCATCAAAAGCAATCATCAATCAACGCAGGATGCGAAGGAATACTAACCGATCAACGGAATGATTATAAAAGTGCAAAAAGTCTTCGAAGAAACAAACGGGTGCTGCCGAAAGTTCGTTGAAAGATAGAGAGTTAGGGTTTCGTTAAACTTTGACTCACGTATCGATATGCGAATATAAAGTCCTTGTAGCCGAGCCACATATGGGCCTCATCTGGCCCAAAAGCCCATCCCGGCGATAGTAAGGTTTCGTCGGCCAAATGTGTGACGAAACATTTGATGTTTCGTCGGGTAGGAGTGAGGATGAAGGTTTCGCCATGCAAGGTTTCGTCGAGCCATATGCAATTCAAACTAATCCTTAGTTTCACAATCATCACTTATAAATTGATATGGATTTAAACTTACATGTCCCATCATTAACTCAGGATGACTGTGCATTTTCCGCAGGTGCCACACTTCATACCTGAGAATATCTAGATCAAACCTCCATTTCTTGGACCTCTTGTAAGTATTCTTTCGTTCTTTTACGCGTTTTAAGCACGAAAGTCAAACTATGTTTGACTTTCTACATTGACCAGTTTAGGGTCAACACGAAGTTCATTTGAACTTCGCAACGTGAGGGTAATCACGATGGTTATAGTCCCTTGTGACTATACCTACTGATTACCACGTTATTTAGGTATAGTGACGAGTCATAGTTTCGGTCAAAATGCGCGTTCATGCGTAATTTGCAACCAAACTATTCTTGGGTATCAAAACCCTTTGTTTTGATACCAAACCTTTTTTCAAACTTCGTTAAACATGTTTAACTCGTCACCTTTTAGGTTAGTGCTTATATAGGGTCGTAAAGATAAGCGGTCTAAACAATCGCTTTGACTTTCGAACCTGACCCGTTTGGTCAATCATTAGGATCTGACCAAACATATTTTGTGACGATAGTTGTATAGGGAATAACCTTCTGAGGTTATACCTTATGGTCACTTCGTTTAGTTAGTTGTATGATAGGTAGTTTATATGCCTTAGGAAAATGACCAAAATGCCCTTTTTGCGCATAAATTCATTTATGCATATGTAACCTAAATTTTGACATCTAAACTGATTAGGAAACATTATTAGACTTGTTAAGGCATATAATACTTGTCATAGGACTAGTTAGGCAGTCCGAACGCATTTTACGCGAACGACGCGTTAAAGTAGCATAAGCTACCTAAACGGGTCGTAATGGGTCATAAGCACTTAGGTTAGGTTTCATTTTAGTATGTAAGCTTTGTTAAACCATATCATACGAGTTCCAATACTCATTTGGTTTACAAAACCTCATTCTATCCGATCTTCCGATTTAGGTCCGGTTATTAACGTAGTTATCTATATTAGGTGTCGTTTGATTTCCGTGATCCCTCTAGCTTTGCTTGGTTGTTATTCAAGATTTCTAAGCACCCTCAAGTGAGTACATAGTCCCTTCTTTTACTGTTTTCAAACATTTTGGGGTGAAACACATGTGCCTACTTGTTACTTTCATGCTTTCTATGTTTTTATATCATACTTGCTATGATCATTAATACACGTATAGTACATGATTTCATTATATTTTTCCTATGTATGTTCACTTAGCATGCTAGCACATTGTTTTACATTTCATTTCTGTTGCATATGTTTACTCAGCATATGGACACATTGTTTTACATTTCTACTTTGTATGTTCACTTAGCATATTTAGTACATTATTTTCATAAAACGTGCTTACATTTGGTATGACATATGGTTTGTTTAACGGGACATAAATACATTCATTAACACCGATCATGCCGCTCGGTAGTAGGTAGTGGTACCATAGTACTTGACAACTCCCATTTCTGAAATCCTAGGTTTGTTTGGGTGGAAGGAATGGCCGAATCCGAAAACATTTTTGGTAGACCTTGACATTGTTTAGGGTTTATCTTATAGTCTCAAGGCTTGAATGTAGGCGTTTAACAATACCACATAGATGTTTGTATCAGTAAAGCATGCATGAATTTTACAAAACATAACTTTTGATTTATTTCAATACATTGTTTTGTGCATTTTACATATGGTTTAAGTAGTCACTTTTCACTTGCCATACATGACATTTGTTTACACATTTCTTGATTTACATTTGACAATAGACATGGTTTTGACATAAACATTTTGACATTTGATTATACATGAACATTTTTACATTGGTGGTTTTTTGGTAAATGATTTAAGTAACGAGGCGTATGTAATATGATAAAAGCATGGTGGATACGCCGCTGGTACTTCCTATATATAAGTGCTTTTATGGTATTACATATCGTAGCGTTATTTAAACCATTTGAATTTTGACATATTACATTTTACACAATTAACATATCTTTACAAAACATTGTTTTACAAACAACATATTTTATACAAACTCATTTTTACTTGGTTATTTATTTAACCACGCATTATTCTTTTATATCATCTGTTTTCTTATCAATTTTTGTATGATTTATAAAAGAAAACATTTTACAAGGTTCATGACTATTTTTGTTAAACATTTTCTTTAAACTTACAAGTCATGAATCCTATTTTAATAAAACCTATGTATCTCACATGAATTTTTATGCTCACGTACCTATTTTCACATCTGTTTCAGGTGCAGTTGTTAAATGATTATGACGCAGACATAGGATTGGACGAGGGCCTTAGTGACAAAAAAGATGCAAGACTAGTTGATTATATTATGTATCTTTATTTTTAAGACATTGTAACCTCTTGTAACTTAATAAAACAAAATTTCAATTACCATGTTGTGAAACAATAATTCTGTTACGACACTCCCCGACGATTCCATCGCGGTTTGTTGTTTTACACGTTCGGGGTGTGACATTATCTGGGTAATGAGGTTCAGAATCACAGCAGGCATTTGCTGAGCGACTATGGCTGCGATGGCAGCATCCTCAGCTTCATCGCATCTAGGAGGCATTTTCTAAAAAGAACCAAGAAACATGAGAAACGAGTGAGATTGACATTTTGGATAAGCAAAAGAGGTATTGAAAATGTCGACGAAACAAAAGGAGGGCGATCATCTGTTTGTTACTTCAGACAAACAAACGACACGTAGTGGCTAATCAAAGTAAATAGATCTTTAAAATGTATGGTGAAGACGTGATTTAGCCTATAAGTGGACACTCATCCCAAGAGTTCCTAGGTAAGAGTGACTGGTCCGATTATGTAGATTTGTACGAACACTCTAGCCTTAGACAGAAAACTCAGAATACAGGCACCCACCCTTCCAGATTGCACGTGTTTACGTCAATAAGACCCAAACCATGACGAGATTTTGAAAGCTATGAAAGTTCAAAACCTTATAATAAATCATCTAAGAATAGATGATTGGCTTTCAAAACGGACTTGTTATTTGTGTTCTTGTTGTGGTTGTCGCTTAAAGATAGGCAACTGTATTGTTTTAAGATTAAACACAAGATAACTTGTGTTAGGGTCCTTGGAAGGTTATAGTCTAGGTCAAAGCATTACTAATAACCTAATTCCCTATAACCATGAGCTCTGATACCAACTCTTCTGTCACACCCCGACCACGTTAAAACAACAAAACTACGGCGGAAACATCGGGGAGTGTCGTAACAGAATCATTGTTTCATAACACATGGATTGAAGTGTCCTTTTATTGAATTAAGTATATTACATTGTGTTGAAATTAGAAGCAAAACATGAACAAATTGACTTTCACTGTGATTGAGTCACTAAGGCCTCGTCCATTCCTATGTGAGCAATGCATCATAAACATCATCAAACATCATCATACACAGTACCTGAAACATATGTGAAAATAAGTCAGCATAAAAATGTCGGCGAGTACATAGGTTTTGTGAGTGTGTCAGATTCATGGCTTTGAGTCCATATTGCAATACCTCGTCCAACTACGAGAGTTGTCGAGTTTGTACCTTTAAATCAAAAGTTGTTGATTATTGAAATATGTTTTATCAACTTTACAAGTTGATATTTGTGTAAACCAAAATCATTGTAGCCATGAATCTTAACTGAAAACATTTGTCTTTGTAAACCAAGTAGTAAATCGTCGTTGAAAGCAAACATTGTATGGTTTATATCTTTAAGTAAACCGTGTAGTGAAACTTCGTTTTGAAAACATTTGTCCAAGTGATCTAGATAACGCAACAACATGTAATGTGTTAAAAGCACTTATATATAGGAAGTACCAGCGGCGTATCCACCATGCTTTTATCACATTACACCCGCCCCATTACCTAATCACTTACCATAAACCAATCGTTCAAATAGTTCAAATCGTTCACAAAGTTCTAATAGCCGCAATGGTTCAAATAGTTCAAATCATTCACATAGTACAAATAGTTCCAATGGTTCAAATAGTTCAAATCGTTCACATAGTTCAAATAGTTCCAGTGGTTCAAATAGTTCAAATCGTTCACATAGTTCAAATAGTTCCAATGGTTCAAATAGTTCGAATCGTTCACATAGTTCCAATGGTTCGCGTTTTATATGTGAAAACTAACTTTTGGTCGTCTCGTTGAATACATTCAAACCTGTGTGACTCGTCCTAATCGTTCAGTTTGTATTAACAAACCACCAAAGGGTAAGTTAACAATTCAGCAGGTTCTGTCGTTGCCCACATTACCCCCATAACCATGGTGATAGTCCGATAACGGGATTTGTCAGATCATATGGTACCATAACAGCCTATGGTACCATAACTTACTACTGGTCGGCCTAATAATAGTTAATTAATGTCATTCAATTGTCTTTTGACCAATGCCCCAATAAGTTCGTTCATATTATAGAAAACATTGTGTTTAATATAAACCATATCATTTGTTTTGGAAACTCGAAATCGTTTAGCACATATGAATCATCCCCAAAACAATTGAAAGCTATAAAAGAGGGGAACTATGTACTCACTTGAGATTTCAAAGCCCACATTCTGATTCCGAACCTTTCCTAAGTGCTTACGACCCGTTAAGGTAGTCTACGCTACTTTAACGCGTCATTTGCGCAAAAGCGCAAACGAATAGCCTAACTAGTCCTATGACAAGTATTATATGCCCTAACACATTTAAATATGTTGCATAATCAGTTTAAGTGTCAAAAATTAAGTTACATATGCTTAAATTCAAATTATGCATAAAAAGGGCATTTTGGTCATTTACCTAAGGCATATAAACTACCTATCATACAACTAATTAAACTAAGTGACCATAAGGTATAACCTCGGAAGGTTATTCCCTTATACAACTATGGTCACAAAATATGCTTGGTCGGATCCTAACGATCGACCAAACGGGTCAGGTTTGAAAGTCTAAGCGGTTGTCAAGACCGCTTGACTTACAACCCTATACAAGCACTATACTAGAAGTGACGAGTTAAACATGTTAAAACATCTTTAACTAAGTTAGAAAACTGATTTGATATGAAAACAAAGTGTTTTGGTACCCAAAAATAGTTTTGTCATAAAATACGCATAATCGGCATTTTGACCGAAACTTTGACTCGTCACTTCGACTAATCAAGGTGGTAATCAGTAGGTATAGTCACAAGGGACTATAACCATCGTGATTACGCTCACGTTGCAAAGTTCAAACGAACTTTATCTTGACTAATTCATGGTCAAAGCAGAAAGTCAAACACTGTTTGACTTTCTTGCTTGAATATATATACCAAGCATGAAAGATCACTTACAAAGGGTCCAAGCTTGGAGATAGAACAAAGAAAACTCAGGTATGAAGCCTTCAACAAGTGTGAGAGCTTCAACTTAGAGCAGATTTGTGATGATGAGCAAAGGAAATGGCAAAACCCCGTGGCTATTTATAGAAAATCATGATCCATTAAGATCATTACATGTGTTTTTGAGTTGTTCAAGGCTTAATCTTGGCCATACACATGTTGCTCATAGATTTGAATACCTGGGGAGCACTTAAACAAGCCCAAGGTATGCTAAAACTAGGATTAAAACCAATGGGAACATGATTTTTGGCTGAATACAATGAATCTGCCAGTTCAGTCTGTCGCGCCCCGCGTAATAGTTAACCCTGGCTTACGAGGCCCGCGAGGTACTTTCAGGAATTGTCAGAATTGGTCCCTGCATGCATAAAACTTAGTTTTTGATGCATTTAACCCCCCTTAACCCCATTTCAAGGCTCTACAATGATGTTAAAGCATAGGGAATATGAAATATGCTTGAAAACATCTCGGATGTCGGTTCGTTTGGCCGTACAGTCACGTTATTCGGTTAGTTACAACGAAAACTCGAACGGGCGCGAAAACGATCCAAATTACGTGACGAGTGGTATTTTTGCATTCAAATCACTAAAATAAAATATTTTAATGATTACAAAAATTTTTGGATGTCCGGATATGTTCAGAACGTAAGATATGCGCGTAAATGCAAACTTATGCACTTTTTGACGCTTTTAGTCCCTATTGATCAAACAAGCGCATTTTCGCATACTGAACCCATAAAAACTTATTTATAAGCGATTTAAAGGATATTTAGGGTATGTTTAGCTTATGATCATGTTCCAGAATATTCGTTGCTTATACGAATCGGCAGACTTTCGCAGTTTGTCGCAAATAGTCCCTGTGATCGAATAAACTTGTTTTTGCCATACCAAACCCTTCAAAACTTATTTCTAAGTTATGTAAAGGTTATTTAAGGTATGTTAAGATTTTGTCACTATTTAGGAGTGTTTGTTGCGTTAAATTGATTACATTTGCGTAACAGTTTGCGTATAACTTTCTAGAAAGCGATTTAGAGCTCGAACTCGAACAAGAATTGACATGTGAAAATGTCATATGTATTTGTACAAATCCCAAGAATGAAACACAAGATTTCATTGGATTTATATTTGTATGGTGGTCGTAGAGGCACATATGTCACAGTCTCCCCTACTTTTCGGAAATTTCATCCTGAAATTTATTCGTAGGAGTCTGTCTGTATAGTTATGTTAAACAATTGTCTTGCATGGAATCTAGGGTGTTATCTATTTGTATAGACTAACCCATCAAGGATCTCTATGTATAACTTTGTCATTTCCCAGTGGATGGTTCCTCAGATAATGCAGGAAGTGGAAATAGGTTGTTATATCTATGACGTTCATCCCCTAATGGATACTTCCTTGATTAAAGTAGGAAGTGGGAATGAGAGGTTTGATTAAAGATAAAAACAAATTAACCAATAGTTCTGTGAATATCCTTTAAGATTCTAACTATTAAGATAGAAAGATCTTGTAAGGATTTGGCCCTTTGTTTTAGTGTCTTGTAAAGCATTATTAGAAATCCTATCACTGATTCAAAAGTAGTACTTTAAGTGCCCCTTTAAGAATCTAACTATTAAGGAAGATTCTATAGGGACTTGTATTTCATTTCTCCAGTGGATATTCTTCAGAAGCGAAATGAATGGATGATTCATTTTCTCCGATGGATTCTTCGTCAGAAGTGTAAATGAAAGATGAATAGGTTATTAATTTCCAATGGATATTTCTTTAAAAGCGGAAATTAATGGATAATTCATTTTCTCCAATGGATACTTTTATCAGAAACGGAAATGAATGAATGTATAAGATGTTCATTTCTCAATGGTTATTTCTTTAGAAGCGAAAATGAATGGTAGACTTGCGCAGTTTGCGCAAATAGTCCCTTTTATGGCTGCAAACGAACCAAACAAACACGAACAAGACCTTGTTCGTGTTCGTTTATTAAGAAATATATGTGTTCGCGAACCGTTCACGAACACTTATCGAACGAAATTTTATGTTCGTGTTCGTTTGTTAAGGAAATGAACTTGTTCGTGTTTGTTTGTGTTTGTTTGTTAATTTTAGGCAACGAACAAAAACGAATGTTGACGAACACAAATGAGCACAAACTAATGTTCATGAACACAAATGGAAACAAACGAACACAAACAATCTTTAATGAACAAAATTTATAATACCCTGACACTTATTAGATATTTAATTTGTCGGAATTTTGAAGTATTTAAATAAATATAAAAACTAAAAACACTAATGAACTATCGAACATAAACAAACACGTTACCGAATGTTCACGAACATAAATGAACGAACACGACCTCTGTTCATGTTTGTTCATTTAACTAAATGAACGAAATTTCTTGTTCGTGTTCGTTTGTTTAATAAACGAACGAACACAAACGAACTTCCCGCCGAACGGTTCACGAACTGTTCGCCAAACGTTTGGTTTGTTTGCAGCCCTAGTTCCTGTGATCGAGTAAAATTGTTTTTTCCATACCAAACCCTTCAAAACTTATTTCTAAGTTATGTAAAGGTTATTTAAGGTATGTTAAGATTATGTCACTATTCCAGAGTGTTTGTCGCGTTAAACTGATTACGTTTGCGTAACAGTTTGCGTATAACTTTCTAGAAAGCGATTTAGAGCTTGAAATCGAACAAGAATTGATATGTGCAAATGTCTTATGTATTTGTACAAATCCCAAGAATGAAACACAATATTTCATTGGATTTATATTTGTATGATGGTCGTAGAGGCATAGATGTCACACTTACCGTCTACGGTCCCATGGTTCTAGCCGATTCCTCCTTTTCTCAACTTCTAAACATCCCCTCATCCTCAAGGAAACTAAAAATGAGGATGAGTGGAAGCGAAAGTTATTTTTTTTAAAAGAGAATCCATTGAGAAGGGTGTTGACCTTCCGGTGAAGTGGTTGACCATTGGTAGGATCTAGGGTTTTAGACATATTCCCAAATATATCCTGTTGTTACATCCTGAACTAATATTTTCATTATTTGTGCAACAAATTTTAAAGAACTAGCCCCCCCCCCCGGGTGCAGAATCAGAACAAAGAATAAAAGCTATCTACCAACTCCTAGAGAGTGAGAGAACCTTTTCTCTGTCTTTCGCAAGTTCAAGCCAAAAATCTAGCTCTGACATGTCTGGTAAGGACATTTGTGCTAAATATTCCTACACACATTTAGATTAATCATGATACTAAGATATTCAAAAGTTTAGAATTTTTTTCCCTTCGTGCAGCACCAGCCAAGATCTCTGAAGTCTTTGATCTTGAAGAATTCAACAGCTATTCCGGTCCTGTTGCTATGAAGAAAGAACCAAGCCCCAAACCTACCACTTCGTCCAAGCACACCAGTTCCAAAGCTGCTACTATCCCTAAGCCTTCTCTGGCCACCAAGACACATACCTCCAGTGCCCGCAAAAGGTTGGAAACAAACTCTCCTGCTACCCCTGAGGCTTTTTCCTTATGAGAATCATGGATTTGTTGAATCCAGTGGATTCATGACTTCCTTTCTCAACTAGGTAAATATCCTTATCCGGCATCCTGCACATATATGCTGAACTAATATCCTTATTAAATAATTCATATTGATACATGTGTTCTTGATTACAGGGCCTTGAGCGCCTGATGAATCTGTACGAGGAAGCTTGCGTGGTCAACAAAATGCTGGAGGCCAAGTTAAAGAAGGCTGAAGTCACTATTGCTGACCAGGGGATGATCGCTGCCGCTAAGTCACAGCATTGCGAAGACAAGTTTAATGTGATGACCCAGGAGCATCAAGCTGTTATGAAGAAGGCTACCCAGGAGGCTCAGGCAAGGCTCGACGCTGTCCAAGCCCAACACGAGCAGGATATGGTCTCTTACAAGGAAGGCCTTAAGGGCTCCGTTGTGATTTCCCTCCTCCATGCCAGGTTGAAGATGGCCCATGAAGCCAAGGTTGCGGGCTTTGAATGCCCATCCTGAACTATCGAAGCCTGGGAGGCAAAATTGAAGGATCTTTGTGGCGCTCCTATGGAATATCCTGCTAAGCCTGTGGTCGGAGAGTTTTCTAAAGCGGATGAGATGGTGGTTGATGCTGGCGGCGATGCTGATAAGGATGCTGGGGCTGATCTTGGACCGAATACTGGTGGTGAAGCTATGGTTGATGGAGGTGCTGCTACTTGAAGGCAGCGAAGTGGGCGATGATGGATGTTCATGCCTAGGCCGGAGCCCACTTTTTAAATCTGTTGGTTGAATGTCTCTTGAACAATTTACTTTTCTATGTTGAACAATTTTAATTTCCTTCACTTAAGACAATATGATGGCCAAAGGTGGAGGGATCCTGAGTTTCAGGATGAAGCCCTTGGTCATCAGTGTTAAAATGCTTTTGGAACATAATTGCATTCTTGGCGGATGGGTCTCGTTTTGAGATGAAGTCAAGAATGCAATCTTTTGGTATGTTAGTAATTGACTAACCTTTTAGCCTTATCCGTTATTGTCATATTGTTATTTATGAAAGTTGTACTTTGTGTATTTTATTCAAAACTTTCATTAAGTGTTTTCTTTTTATTTTGAAAACTATACTTCGAATATTCTGACTAAATATCCTGGTCAGGATACTTATATTATGCTTAGTACCTTTTTCAAAAATGTTTCATTAAAAATTTGTAAAACATGACTTAATAAACTTAGGTCATTTAGATAAGGCTTTTAATATTTGGGGAATAAAAGACCATACCAGAAACACTTAAAAATAGATTCCAACTTCATTCTTCAAACCATTGACAATGTTCCCATCATGGATGTCCCCTGTCGAAAACAACTAGGAAATAGATCCTAACTCAATTCTTCGATCCATTTGCAATGTCCTTAACATGAATGTCCCCTGTCTGTGCAGGAAATAACATATTCGAATAGTCAATGTCTAAACTTTACAACTTTCCATTCTCAAGAGAATGTACAAACACGATCATAGTTGATGTCAGATCCTTAGAATTTGTCTATAACTTTAGTTTTACTGGGGATAAACCCTTAGTATCTTGGAGATAGAGCCTTAACATCCTGGGGATAAACCCTTGTTTTCGTGCGCTATAAACGGGAGTGTATAATCTCCAAGACTTAGAAAGGTGAAAACCTTTAAACCTTAGAGAGTATGTAAATACCCTTTCGTGAGAGATGGTGATCAATCCTCATATACCTTAACGATCCAGGATATAGCCAATAATAACGAAATTGTCAGCCACTGTTACATGAAGTGGTCCCGCTATCTTGAACTGTTCCTGGATAACTTGCACTCCAGGCGGGGTGTTCAAACCCAATTCGAGAGAAAGGTGAATACCTTTAAACCTTTGAAGGGATGAGGGTCCCTTAAACGTGAGAGAGGGGGCCAATCCTCTAATCTTTCGATTTATCTTGAGTATATATCCTGGAGTAGTATCCCGAAGCATATTCTGCAAAACACCGTTAAACTAAGGTGGGTTTTACCTTGGCTAACACCCCTTTGATGCTTAAGTCAGTATTGAGTTTCAAAGAATAATAAATTAAATAAACATATTAAAAAGAATTAGAATCCATATCATCCTGAGTTAGAAATTAAATTCTAAACTCCCTTGAAATAAGCTTTAAGGTGTATAGCATTCGAGGATCTTGGCAACATGTCCCCCTCCATATTTTTGAGTCGGTATGCTCCTTTCCCAGATTTTGATTCAATTTCATAGAGTCCTTCCCATTTTGGGGCAAGCTTCCCATCTTCGGGATTGGTTGTATTCTGAAAAGCTTTCCTTAACACCCAATCTCCAACTTGAAATCTCCTAGTCCTTAAATTCTTGTTATATGATTTGGATATCCTTTGTTGATATGCTGCCATCCTCAGCTTTACTGCATCTCTAGTTTCATCAACAGTATCCAGTTCTTGACATAAGGCTTCAGGATTTTACTCAGGATCCCGTAGACTTGATCTAGCTGTAGGTATTACCAATTCTGTCGGGCTCACTGCTTCTGCCCAAAACACCAAAGAAAATGGGGTTTCTCCAGTAGCATTCTTAACAGTTATCCTATCAGCCCATAGGTCAAGTAGTAGCTCTTCTGCCCATCTTCCTTGTTTAGCACCTAACCTCTTTTTTATGTTGTAGATAATTATCTTGTTCGAGGATTCTGCCTGTCCATTTGCTTGAGGATGTACTCGAGTTGATGTGATCATCTTGATTCCCCAACTTTTGCAAAAATCAGTAGTTCTTTTGCTGATGAATTGGGAGCCATTATCATAAATTATTTCGGCCAGTACCCCAAATCTTGTTAGGATATTCCTCTTTATGAAGGATACCACTTATTGATCCCTAACTTATGCAAAGAGTCCCGCTTCAACCCATTTGGAGAAATAATCTGTCATTGCCAACATGAAAACCTTTCCTCCTGGAGCTTTTGGAAGTTTCCCCACTATATCCATACCCACTTCATAAATGGCCAAGGGGATACAATAGGGTATAATCGCTCAGCACGCTGATGTAGTATATTGCTGTGTCTCTGACATGCTTTGCACTTTCGAGCATACTTTGCAGCATCCTTTTTCATAGTCGGCCAGTTGTATCCTGTTCTTAACGCGTTTGAGAACAAAGATCTGCCCCCAGTATGGTTGCCACAGTCTCCTTTGTGTATATCCTGAAGTACCTCCTTGGTTTCGGGATCTTCCAAGCATCTTAGGTATGGTCCTGCAAGGGATTTCTTATACAAAATATTATTTATAATAGTAAAACGAGATACCTTCATTCTGAAAGCCTTAGGATTTTCATCCTTTGGGATATCTCCTTTTTCAAGATATCTTACAATCGGAGCCATCCAGGATTCAGGATTCTTCTCAGGATATTTCTCACCAGGATCCTAGACACTTGCTACCTCCTTATCCTGAGATTTGAAGTGCTCCATTGCAGGATACAGGATATTTAGTATCGATATCTGAGTTCCTTCCGGTATCCTGGCGGTAGATCCTAAATTTGCCGGAGCATCTGCCTCAACATTTTCCTCTCTTGGTACCTGTTCAAGTGTAAAAACTTTGAAATATCCTACTAATTTTTTCACAATTTCAATATATTCGACTAACCTTTCACCTTTGACTGCATAAGATCCATTGAAATGGTTAGTGATCAACAAGGAATCAACATATACTTGCAAACATTTTATATTCATATTCCTAGCCAATTCTAATCCTGCTATCAGAGCTTCATACGTAGCTTCATTATTAGTGGCAGGAAATTCATATCTAATAGCCTGGGGTAATATGTCCCCCTGTGGCGATTTTAGTAGTATACGTAATCCTACACCTCTTATATTAGATGCACCATCAGTATGTATAATATCCAAGATTCTGAATTCTCACCTAGTTGTACTTCTTGGTCAACTTCATTTTCAATATCACTACTAAAATCAGTAATAAAGTCTGCTAAAGCCTGAGAATTTATAGCATTTCTAGGTTCATATACTAAATCGTATGCACTTAGCTTTACGGATCATTTAGCCATCTTGCCAAACATTTTAGGTTTCCTAAGAACATTTTTAACAGGATAATTAGTTTTAACATGAATCCTATGTGTCTCAAAATAATGTCTAAGCTTAGTTGATGACATAACTAGGGCTAATATCAATTTTTCTAAGTGTGACTATCTAGTTTCAGCATCTAACAAACTTTTACTGACATAAGAAACAGGATACTGTTGACCTTCATGATCCTTTAACAGAACGACACTTACTGCACTCCCTTATACTGCAAGATATAGGGATAAGGATTCACCATCCTCGGGCTTCATTAGCAGAGGTGCACTTGAAAAATACTGCTTCAATCCTTGTAGAGCAGATTCATGTCTTTCTCCTCATTCGAACTTTTTATTCTTCTTCAGGATATCGTAGAATTCCTTGCATTTTTATGAAGATCTTAATACGAACCTGTTCAATGCCGCTACTCGTCCTATTAACCTTTGCACATCTTTTATGTTGGACGGTGATTTGATATCCAGGATAGGTTTAATCTATTCTGGACTTGCTTCTATTCCCCTCTTAGTGACCATATATCCTAAAAATTTTCCTGCCCCTACTCTGAAATGGTACTTAGCAGGATTCAGCTTCATATTGTATTGGTCCAGGATATTGAAGGCACATTCAAGATCCTGAAGGTGATCGTCCGCCTTCTTGGATTTTACCACCATATAATCAATATGCATGTTTTGGTCAAAAATCAGGCTAGGTTAATGCAACCAAATCTTTGTTGTGAGGAATGATGCTTGAAACAATGAACAAATGTATGAATAACTTGCAAATGGAATGAACAAGTGACACAAGGATTTATACGAGGAAAAACCCCTTGATCAAGAGTTGATATCCGGCATAAAAAACCTCGGGTGATGGAAACTACCGATCACCAACTATAATTAAACAAATGATTGTTACAACTCGGGATGATAACAAACTTGTTACAAGGATCACTAGAGTGTAATGTGTATGAAATCGCCAAATGAGCTGTTGAGCGCTTGCGAGTGTGTGAGTGTTAGCTAACTTAGCCAATTGTTCTAATTCAAGCTTGTTATCCCCTTTTAAAATTAGAAATAACTTAAACAACTGACTATCCACAATTCATGCTAGCCTCCCACTACTTCCATAACGGTTACTCCAACTGAACACGTGCGGAATATGGAGAGCATATTCTCCAAGAATATCGGCAAGACCAAGTCCAACATGTATACTCCTGCAAGACAAACTCAAACATAGCGAAGGCAACCATTAGTGTAAGGATAACAATAAGGATCATGGATCCCGATCCTGCAATGACTTTTGAGGATCCTTAATTCAAATAGAACTGAGCATCCGTGATCCTGGCAGTATTTGAGGATCCGTGATCCTTAGGTATAGAAAATCTATCCCTAACAATTGCCCCCAAAATATGAGGAGTAAAATGTAAATTAACGAGTTATATTTTTTAATCTTATCTGCAACTAACTAGCCAACGAAATTATAGCTGTTTGAGTCAAACTAGCCGTTACACATCATACGTCATTGAAGTGAGAATCCTGTAGAATCATCATTATATATAGGTTAGAGATAAGGATCAATGTGCATTTAAATTCGAGCAATACTCCCTTTAAATCCTCATTCAAAGATCAATCAAGTATCTGTCTCCTCCTTCTCTCTTTATCTTCTTAGTCTGTTCTTCTTCAAAATCTTTAGATCATAATGAAGTTACGATCATCCCCTGCCAAGGATCATCAGAAAGATAGTCCTTTGAAAAGCCAAGGGATTATCAAAAATCTTTCGAAGGAACTCTGCAGCTTCACTGATCCGGAGATTGACCAGATTCGCCACTGTTTTCAGGCGAATATCGTCTTCAAGCCTTTTGACCCTACTGCCAAAAGCGATTCCGTTTCTGAGACTTGGGTTGCCTTTCCAGTTACCCCATTCGTAATAGGATACTCCTATCCTTTCCCTGCCTTCACCCAGTCCTTCTTCTCCCTCACCGGCATGTGCTATATCCAGGCCATGCCAATGATGTGGAGGGTTTTATATACCCTAGAGAACATCATTGAGCAAGAAGGCATCGAGTTGGAAATGTCGGAACTAGCTGAACTGTATAACCTTGTGAGCCATGGTTCACACCGTTTCTTATACAAACAAAAACCCGGTGACGCACACCCAATCCTCAAGACCACAAAGAATGACACCAACTGGAAGAAGCGTTTTTTCTTCGTTAGGAGGGATTCCATCCCGGATGGGAAGGATCTCCCAAGAAAGTGGGCCACCCATGGTAGGATAGAGGATCCTTATAGAAGGATCATAGGATAACCCTGTTCCTGTTGAGGATAACCAGTGTTGCCGCTAGGCGGCCACTTGCTGCCTAATTTTGAGCTAGTCGGTCAATTAATCGGCCATGGTCAAAGTCGGTACCTAGGCGGTCAAAAATCGGATTAATCGGACTATATTAATCGGTCAAAATCGGTCCTAGGCGGTCAAAATTGGTCAAAATCGGTCAAAATCGAACCATAATATCTGAAACTTGAAGTATTTATGTGAATTTTGAAGTATTATTTTTATATTATTGGGTATATATATATAATTTTGAAAAAATACATATAAAAATCCCATTCTGATTAATCCTGATTAATCCCTATGCGGAACCTCACCGCCCGTCTAGCGCCTAGCGCCTTCTACAACATTGAGGATAACTGATCCTTTTCTGTTTTGCATCTATCTCTGTCTCTCATATCATTCCATCACCTGCAACAAAGGAGAGGATCGCTGATTTTTGGAGCCTTGATCCTGCAATTAGATCATTCCAAGCAAACACAAAGGATTCTCAAGAAGTATCCTCCGGCTCAGTCACAATGTCAAGTAAGTATCCAAGTTTGTATATGATTAAATGTTTAAATGAAAATAAAACAAGAATACTTATCTGTTGTTTTGCATTGGTAGGCGCTGGAAAATTCTCAAAGTCAGCCTCCAGATTCAACGTCACTGATCTTGATGCTGTCTCTGGCCGATCCGGAAAGAGGAAATCTGCTGCTAGCCCAAGTGTTCAAATCCCTAAGCCTGTCACCTCCAAGGGAATGGGAGGAAAGAAGAGGAAGTCCACCGAAGCTGATAACCTTGAAGGCCTGCCCGTCATCCATCATCAATTTGAAGAATACTTCAATGATGTAAGGATCCTTGATCCTTAACTCTATCCTGCCCATTTATGGATAACTGATCCTATACTGAATCCTTCTTTCTTTGCAGAAATTCGCTGAGATCCAGATGCTTTTTGATGCATACATTGAGGAGGCTAATCAGAAGGAGCTGGACTTCCAGAAGATCTTCCTGGCTAAGGATCAAACCATCTCCAACCTCGAGAAAGAGCTCAATATAGAAAAGAGGCAGGTGGTCATGGCCTAAGTAACTGCTGATCAGGTGAAGAGAGAGCTGATGGAGGATGCCAAGGTCTCTGCTGCCATTGCTATGTACAAGACCAAACTGCAGATGGCCCAGGAAGCTCAGGATCCTGGCTTTGACAGGACCAGCTGGGACCAGGAGGGCTGGAAGGCTAGGCTGGCTGAGTTGGATGATGAAGAGGAGGCTACATAGGTCTTGATGCTTGAAGAGAGTGGCAGCGGGGCTAAGGATCAGGCTGGTGATGCTGGAACTGGAGGTGCTGGTGAATGTGATGTAGCGAAGGTGTGAGCTGCAGAAATGGGCGACGATGGATTTATCTAGACGCGGCTGGAGCCCATTTTTTATAGTTTGGTAGTGGTTTTTGTTTTGTTGGTATTTTTCTGAACAATGGTTGGTCTGTAATTGTTTTGGTCAAGAATCAAGCAATGACAATGTAACCAAACTTTCTGTTGTGAGGTATGATGCTTGAATTGATGAACAACAATAAGGATCACTATGAAGTGTAATGAACAAGTGACACGAAGATTTATACGAGGAAAAAGCCCTTGATCAATGAATGATCTCCGGGATAAAAAACCTCGGGTGATGGAAACTACCGATCACCAACTCAAATTAAACAAGAAATGTATTACAACTTCGGATGATAGCGAGCTAAGTACAAGGATCACTATAGTGTATTGTGTAGAAATGTATGAAAAATGCTAAGTGTTTTGCCGAGAGCTGGTGAGTGCAGTTGTACGAGTGTGTGTAGCCAAAAAATAGCCAAGTCTCTTCTAACTAGCTCGATATCCCCTTTAAAAATAGAAAATATCTACTCTAACTAACATTCCGCAAATGGTGCAAGTCCTCCACGACTCCACAACGTCCATTTCTGGGCAAGCACGTGCGGAATAGACTTAGAATATTCTCCAGGAATATCGCCAACACCAAGTCCAAGTTGATACTCCTGCAAAACAATTACGAATTCAAAGTAGACAATCGTTAGTACAAGGATCCTTATAGTGATCCATGATCCTGATCCTGCAACACTTCTGAGGATCACTACTTCAGACAGAATTGAGGATCACTAAACCCAACAGTAAATAAGGATCACAGATCATTTAGAAATCCACCCCTAACAATTGCCCCCAAAATATAAGGAGTAATTATGTAAATAAATGAGTTATATTTTGTTGTTATCCGTAACGAATTAATCAGATAACTAGCCGTTGGAGTCGGACTAGCCGTTACGAACATGACGTCAGTGAGATGACTATCCTGCAGAATCATCATTATAAATGGGAGTTAGAGATAGGGATCATTTCACATTTAAGTTCAAGAGAACTCCCTTTATATTCTCATCCCACGATCAAGCAGGTAACTCTTTTCCTTTTCTTCCTTCTCTTACTCTGCTTTTCTTTCTTTACCATCATCTCGTCAAAAATGATGCTCCGAAACTCAACGGGCAAGGAACACAAGAAGAACATCCCCCTAAAGAGCCAAGGGATCATCAAAGATTCCGCAAAAGAACGCTGTTGTTTCACCGATCCACAAATTGATAAAATACACTATTGTTTCCCGGCGAACACCATTTTCAAATCCTTTGATCCCACTGCTTTGAGTGACTATATCTCTGAAACTTGGGTAGCCTTCCCAGTCACACCATTCACAATAGGATATACCTATCCTTTTCTAGCCTTTACACAATCCTTTTTCTCCCTCACCGGCATCTCCTATATTCAAGCTATGCCAATGATCTGGAGGGTCTTGTATACCCTTGAAAGGATCATTGAGCAAGAAGGAATTGACTTGGGAATGTCGGAGTTGGCTGAGATGTATGATCTCACAACGTTTGGATCCCACCGATATTTGTTTAAACGAAAACCTGGTGAAGAACACCCCATTTTTAAAGCCACCAAGAACGATACAAACTGGAAACGACGCTTTTTCTTTGTCATAAGAGACTCTATCCCAAACGGAAAGGATCTACCCAGGGAGTGGTCCACCCATGGTAGGACAGAGGATCCTGAGTAGGATCACCAGATAATCTTGCTCTTGTGATAGGATCACTAACCCCCTTTTGTTTTATGTTATGCAGCTGTCACTATTTCCCTCCTCATACCGTCTCCGGCTACCAAGGAAAGGCTTGCTGTTTTTAGAAGACTTGGTCCTGAAACAAGATCATTCAAGACAATCACCCAGGATTCTCAAGAGGTATCCTCAGGCTCTGTTACCATGTCAAGTAAGTATCCTGTTCTTTTAATATTCAAATGTTTAAATAAATAGTTATATATGAATAGAACAAGGACACTTATCTGTTTTGGGTGTGTAGGCGCTGGAAAGTCATCAAGATCTGCTTCCAAATTTAGTGTCACTGAGCTTGACACTGTCCGATCCAAGAAAAAATCTGCTGCTAGCCCCTCCGTTGTAATCCCCAAAGCTACCACTTCAAAGGGAAGAGGTGGAAAGAAGAGAAAGACTTCCGAAGCTGACAACCTACAAGGCCTGCCTCTAATCCGCCATCAATTCCTCGAGTACTTCAATGATGTAAGGATCACTGACTCAGCTTAGTTACCCTATCCACTTGAGGATCACTTAATTCTAATCTTTGCATTGTCTTCTTTGTAGAAATTTGCTGAGATAGAGGACTATGTCGGGAATGTTGAGGAGCTTGAGGAGAAGCATTCTGACCTCCAAAAGGTTGCGGTGCTCAAGGATCACAAAATTGCTTCCCTTGAAAAGGATCTCCTTGATGCCAAAGCTCAGACAGCTGCTATTCTGATCAACTTCGATTATGAAAAGCACGAGATCACAGAGGATGCCAAGGTCTCCGCTGCCATTGCCATGTACAAGACCAAATTGCAGATGGCTCAAGAAGCTCAGGATCCTCCCATTGATAGGAGCAGCTGGGATGTGGAAGGCTGGAAGGCTAGGCTGGCTGAATTGGAGGATGAGGATGAGGCTGATGAGGTTCTGGCAATTGAGGCTAGTGGTAGTGGCAAGGATCATGCAAAGGATACTAGAGCTGGAGGGGATGATGATGCAGCGAAGGTGTAGGCTGCTTGAATGGGCGATGAAGGACATTTCTAGACGTAGCCGGAGCCCATTTTTTAGTTTGGTTATGGTTTTTTGTTTTGATGATGTTTTGATAAACAATGGTTGGTCTGTACTTGAACAATAGTAATTAGGGTTGAGGATCATGGATGATCCTTTGAACAATAGGTAGGATTACAAATGGTGGAGGGATCCTCTGTTTGGGGGATGAAGCCATTGTGATCCTGCCGTCCTTAATTTCCTGCACTTGTTAGACCTATGAACAATGGACACCCTTTGCCAACCCATGTGGACGGGCCACGTTTTGCTGGTAGAAACGTGGGTTGGCAATTTT